>JABSSW010000073.1:0-180405 GCA_018902385.1 Physcia stellaris
AAAATTTGTCAATTTATTATACAAAATGCTCGATGTTTTTTGCATTCATTTGAAATTTTTTGTCGAGATTTTTTTTTTCATTTTCATATTTTTTCGTTTTTTTTCGATTTTTTTTTTTGTTTTCGCATTCGTTTCGATCATTTTCGTTGTAAAAATGAATTGTATTAACGTTTATCAACAAATCATTTCGATCATTAATCGTGTCAATATTGAATTAATCGTTTCGAAACGAAATTGAAAAAAAACGAAAAATAAAATGTTCGAATATTCAATCACGAAACATTTTCATGAAAAATGTTTTGCATACACGTTTTATTGAATGAATCGTACACATCGATTATCGCATACGTTCAAATATCGATACGTTAATCGTTGTTACGTCGATTTTGTTAATACAATGAAATTGTTTGTTTCATGATATAATCGATTTAAAATTTTCAAAAATTTTCAAAAATGTTGACACGTTATTTGTTTACTAATAATCGTCGAAACTATTCGTAAAAAATTGTATGAATTGATCATTTTTCAAAAAATTTATTACATTTATGTTTTGTTGAATGCAATGTACACATCAATTTTCGCATATGCGTAAATATCAATCATTAAACGTTGTTGCGAAATCTTTATCAACATAACGAAATTGTTCGTTTTATCGTAAAATTCGTCTGATGTTGCAAAAATTCAACGTTTATTTTTATATTATTCTAGATTTTTAAATTCAATCGAAATATGTTTTCGTACATGTTTCATCATAATCGCAAATAAGACATCGAATTGAGCATTGAAATTCGTCGATCAAATTTCAATATTTGAATCATCAACGAATTTCAATATTTCATTTCGTACATTTATTTTCGATTTTATTTATTCATTATTTTACATTCTCGTCGAAATACGCGAATTTTAAATAAAATTTTTTTTCATTTCATTACGTCATCGAAAAACGACTGTATCAAAAATTCTGTTACAACATCAAATTTTTGTTCAATATCGAAATCATTTTGTTTGTTCGAATGAATTTTTTGCAATATTTTCAACAAATTCAACATCAATATCGAAAATCAAATGTGTTCGATTTATTGTTCAAATGCGTTCGAAATTTTGTTTTCGCATAATTCAATAATCAATCAAATTTTATTATTATACAAAATTTCGACAAAGATTTAACATGTGCATTTTCGATTTTCATTGAATTCGTATCGAAAACATTAAATCAATCATTTATTACATTTATTTTTATTTCAAATTTTTTGTCGCAATATCATTCGTGCGTTGAATGTTTCGTTCATTTTTCGTCAATGAATCGTTTGTTACAACATATTCAATTTCATTGTACGAATTCGCAAGTTATTTGCAAACATTGCGATGCAAATTTCAATTTCAAAAACAAATTTCACGAACACATACGCGAACATCATGTTCAGAATTTTGTCATTTCGATTGTCATATCAAAGAATTCGAATTTTCGAATTTTCACATCAAAATTCACGTACAAAATCATGAAAAAATCAACAATCGTTTGTTCGTTTGTTTCGTTTGTTTCGTCGATTTTCGTTGCAACATTTATATCGATATTTGAATCAATATCATCAAAATGTTCGCATTTTTTTATTGCGACATTCAATATCACATCGAAATCGATGAAAAAATTATCAATCAATTCATTTACATTTACGATTTTATTTTCTCGAACATCTGTACGAAAACATCAAAAATTTCACATTCAGAAATTTTATTTCATTATCGATGATTTGATTCGCAAATTTCGTGAAAAATTTAAATCATTTGATTTACATTTGCATCAAAAACGTCGTTTTTTTTTACGAAATTTTGACATTTTTTTCAATCACGAATTATCGTTTATTTCATGTTTGCAATCAATCAAAAAATATCGATTAATCAAATTTCGAAAAGTTCAAAATCGAAAATTTCGAAACAATACATGTTCGCGAAATCGATTCGCATTGCTTTCAACAAGAATTTTTTTGAAAAATCGATCATTTTATCATACAAAAAGTCAAACATTTTTTACATTTGATTGCAATCAAAATTTTCATTCGCATGATTTCGATTTACGTTTTCGTTTACGTTTTCGTCGTTTTTTCGATTTTCGATTTCAAATCACGTTTGTTGCATTTGTTTCGATCATTTCAATTTTCGCAATAATTCGTTCAATTATTCACGTTTTAATTAACGATATTTTTCGAATCGTCGATCGATGAAAAAAATGAAAAAAATAATTAATCGTTTCGAAACGAAATTGAAAAAAAACGAAAAATAATGTGACGAACGTGCATCGAATTCAACATTTGACAAAATTAATATTTTTATTTTATCACATCGAATGACAAAATCGAAATTCGTTTATGATCAAATTTTTTACATATGTTTTTGCAAATTTTCATGTATTTGCTTTTCATTTCGATATTTTCGTGTAATTATGTATTAATATCATATCAATGCATGACATTTCACAGAATTTTCGATATTATTGATTATTTGAATAATATTCATTTTGTGTTTCAAAACGAATTTTCGATTATATGTTTTATTTATTGAATGCAAATGTTATTAAAATACGAAATCGATAAAATCGCAAATCGAATGCGAAATTATTTCGCAATTTTTATTGAAAAAAAATCATAAATGATTATCATTTTATTGTTTTGAATTTCGTTATTTTTGTAACATACATGCAAATAAAATACAAAAAATGTGCGAATATCAAAACGTTAAATTTCATTAATCGATTTATATCAATGAATTTTGATTGCAATATTTGTCAAACACATTTGCGAAAATTGTATTTTTAACATTTTTTCACAACAATCGTTTGTGTTTTTTGTTTTGTATTTTAACGAATTCAATTTGAAATTTTCGTGCAAACTTTTTCAACGCGACGAATTTTGAAACTTTTCAACGATGCGTTGTTTGAAATTTTCGAACAAATTTTTTCAACGTGATATGACGTAAATTTTAACGATAAATCATGTATCGATGCGAAAATTGCAAAATCGAACGAATCGAAATTCGATGATTTATTGATTTCAAATATGACGTAAAATCGATTTGTAAAACGTGCGATCGAACATTTGAAAAATTGCGACGTTTTGAATGTTTCGACGAAATGAAACATCGATGTAAAATTTGATATTTAAAATTGATTAAAAAATACATCATGAAACAAATATCAATTGTTTGAATTTTGCGATGACGAACGAGAATGCAAATCACATCATGTAACATCATTGTAAATTTCAAAATTTTCAGATATTTTTGCAACATCAATGAATCGATATTTATACGATTTGATTATAACAAATTCATGAAATATGTCAAATATGTAAAACAAACAAAAAATGATCGAAAAATCGATAAGAAAAATAATCGTCGAGTGTGCGACAAATTTTGCGAACATACATCGATGCAAAAATGCAAATTCGAATTTTTCTGATTTAATTAAAATGTGTCAAAAAATCAAATCGATTAATATGCGAAAAAATCAAATATTTTCAGTTTTTTTGTTCGAGTTTTTGCTTTGCAAAATCGAAATGTAATAATTGCATAATACGTTTTTTCGAAACTGTATTGTCGAGTATGTAATGATTGCATAATACGTTTTTTCGAAACGATATTATGTGATTTCATCGAATTTCGAATGTGTAATTGTTTTTTTCTAACAATCGTGCGTACAGTATGTCAATACGTTTTTTCGAAATTGTATTGACAAATTGCATTGTCATTTTTCTTTTTCGTATTTATCGAACGATTAAGTCTCAAAAATAATAAAGAAAAAAAAAAATAATTAGTCGTGTTAAATCAAAACGAAATCACAAAAATAAATTTTTATTATAGTGAAATAAAACAAAACATACAACAATTTTTAAAGTTTTTTCAAATCACAAAACGAAAAAAACGAAATATCGAATTCATTAAAACAACAACAATTTTTAATCTTTTCAGATCGATCAACGATTCATAAAAAAACGAACGAACAAACAAACAACATGCTAATTCTCTCGAAATAATGATTTTTTCGAAGAAAAATCAATATTCTTTCAAACTAAGACGAGAAAAAACGAAATTTCAATAACGCTGTCTCATGAATATTTCATTGTTTTCAATTTTTGAAACATTTGACGTAACTCAATCAATAAATCAATAAATGACAAAACGTTTTTGATAATGTTTGCAAACAAAAAATGAACGCGAAAATGTCGAAAAAAAAAACGCATCGAAACAAATCGAAAAAAAAAAAATCGAAAATCATCGCGAAATCGAAAATTGACGCGAAATGAATTCGCGAACATGTGTTGATTTAAATGTTTCGAATTCGATCGATTTCGAAACAAATAAAATCGTCGCATGAAAATATAACGTAATACGATTTTGTATGAAATCACATTTGTTTTTGAAATTGCATTTGTCGAAATTGCGCGAAAACAACGATTTGTTTTGACGTGTTTGCAAATCAAATGAATTCGATTTTTCAACGAACATGCGAAACAAATCGTTCACGATGAAATAAAATTTCGATGATGTAAAAATTCGAAACGAAATAAACGAACAAACAATGTTTGCATTTTTCAACGATTTGCACATCGATTTGAATGTCGCAATCGAAAAACGAAAAAATTTCGACGCAACAAATCGTGAGACGATTTTTGTTCAAAATATCGATTTTTTTGATGTTTCAATCGACAAAAAAAAAATTTGAAAAAATAAAAATAATTGATGATTCGATTATTAATTTCGACGACGTAAACGATGAAAAAATTATCGATTGAAAAAATGAAACAAACGATTTTGAAATTTGCGCAAAAAACGAAACAATTGATTTCGATTTTTTGACGTGACGAATACGAATATGTTCGTGAAATTTAATGTTGTTATCGAATTTGATCGAATGTTTGCAACGTTTGCACGTATATTTTTCAATTCGTTTCGTTGTTATTCGAATTTTTTTTTTTTGTTTCGTCAATTGTTTCATTTTTTTTTTTGAGTTTGTTTTTGATTTTCAATTCATATTTTCGTAAATGATAATTTTTTGTGCTTTTTTCGTTTGAATGAATCAATTGCATTTCGAAACATTATTTAGACTTGAATTTGTATGTTCGTGATACAACGAACGAAAATTTTGCGTTATTTTTGAATTATTCGCATCGAAACAAATGCAAAAAAGAAATGATCAAAAAAAAATAACGAATGCGAATTCGAAAATGAACGATGCGAAACTCGCAAAAAATATAAATTTCGCAAAAATAAAAATAATAATAAATGCATTTTTTGAATGTTTGCATACGATTTCTGATGCACGAATCGAAAAAAACGAAAATTCTAATGACGAAAATGAAAAAATTATCGATTGAAACGATGAAACAATCGAAATAAAAAATGAAATCACATGTTCAACAGATTGTTGAACAAATTTCGATTTCGATGATACGTTTTCTGAACGTTCGCGTACAATTTCTGATACAAAAATCGAAAAAGTTAATAATTTTGATGAAAATGACATGTTCGTCAAATCGAATGCAAATGTTGAAATCGTCAATCTGATTAAATAATAAATAGACGAATTCGTGAAAAATTCGTAAATAAATGTTATCAACGTAATTGAAAACATACTGAATAATATTGATTTGTATTAAAATATTGAATATTGTTCGATTGCAATTGAATCGTTTTGATTTAATTTGATTGAATATTTTCAATAAAATTGATTATTGTTGAAATATTGCAAATTGATTGTTGTATTGTTCGACGATTAAATATTACGTGTTCATGTTATAATTGATATTAAATGTAACGAAAATTGTTAATTCGATTTTCATAATTTATTGAAAAAATCATGAATGATTATCATTTTATTGTTTTGAATTTCGTTATTTTTGTAACATACATGCAGATGAAACACAAAAAATGTGCGAATGTCAAAACGTTAATTTCAATTGATCGATTTATACAAATGAATTTTGATTGCAACATCTGTCGAACACATTTGCGAAAATTGTATTTTCAACAATTTTATCAAATTTAAATTTAATTTTAAAAATTTTTGACAAAGTTTTTTTTTAAAAAATTTTCGAATCTATAAAATTTTTCTATAATAAAATATTTTGTAAATTCGTTTAACGCGAATGATCGATCGAAAAAATTCTGATCAATATTGAAAACGTATTTTTAAATTCGATAATTTTCATCAATTGAAAATTCAAATTTTCAAAAAAAAATCTAGAAATGAATATCAAAACAATTTTCGTAATGTACAATTGTTTCGCAATTTGCACATCAATCAATAATTACATATAATTTTCATTTATTTAGTCAAAATTCTAAAACAACATAAACGCATTTCAAAATTGCAAAAACAACAAAAATTCGTTCATTATCGCAATAATTTTGAAATTTCGAAAATTTTATAATTGTCAAATGTGTGTCAAATCGCAATTGAAATAATTGCGAAAAAATTTCGTTCATTTTTTCGTCGTTCGTACAATTGTTTCGCAATTTGCATATCAATCGTCAATCACATATGATTTTCATTTTAATATTCAAAATTGTAAAATTAAATGAACGCATTTCAACGTTTCAAAAATTATTGAAATCGATTCGTTATCGCAATAATTTTGAAATTTTCAAAATTATATCGTTAAACGTTTTATTTTTGAAAATTTCATTTTTTCAAATGTTTGCAACGTTTTGATGCGATTTCGATTATAATTCAATGCGCATTCGATCGATTTTCGATATTATTGATTATTTGAATAAAATTCATTTCGAATTTCAAAACGAATTTTTGTTTGTATGTTTTATTTATTAAATGCAAATGTTATCAAGATGCGAAATCGTTAAAATCGTAAAACAATTTCGAAATATCGATTTTTGCAATCTTATCAGATTTAAATTTAATTTTGAAATTTGACATGAAATTTTTTTGAAAAAATTCACGAACAAACTTGTTTGTTTTATAATAACAAAATCGAATTGTCGAAATTTCGAACAACAATAATAAAAAAAAATTGATAATAATATTTTGCGTTTGTTGTTTGTTTTTATTTAAAATAATATTTAAAAAAAAATCGTATATCGTTGATTTCAAAATTGAAAAACGATAATTGAATCGATTTGATTTCAAATATTTTTCATCGTACGTCAAAAATAATTTTTAAACAAAAACAAAAAAACATTATATACGAAATTGATTGTAATACAATAAAATTCAAAATATTTGTTACAAAAAATATTTTCGTTTAATGTATGTTTTTTTTTGAAAATAATATTTTCAAATATAATCGTATCGCGTTGATTTCAAAATCGATAAATTGTAATCGAATCGATTTAATTTTAAACATTTTGCATTGTACGTTAATTATATAATATTGACGAAATCAACAAAATATTGATTGTTAAATCAATAATATTGCGATAAAAATGAAAATGTTTGTTACGAAAAATGAAACGACGACATTATTACAACATAATTTGTTTACGCGATTTCATTTTCGCGATTACACGTGTCAAAATTAATCAATAAAAATCGAATTTCTATTGATTATATTATAACGTGAAACGTTAAACGTCACGCGCGATTTGCATTTTCAGATTTCGAAACTGTCAATCTGCAAATAGAATTATCGATTTCAAAATCGAAAGCGAATGACGAAATTTTGATTTAGAAAACGTGCAATGATCGTGAGAACGAGATATGAAGAATGTAACGCGATTCACGATCAAAGAACATACGAGAGTACGAAGAGCGACATCGAATGCTGCATAGAGAGATGTATCGTTCACGTCAGATCATATTTGTTCTATCAATTTCTTCCGTTCTCAGCTGATACAGTCTCTAGATCCGCGATCCCCTACAGAGCCCAAACAAGTAGTAGAGCTAGTCCTCCGACACAAACACTGCTCACCAAGCCAATCATCCCCTTTACTTTCCCAGCTCCTCCCGTAAAAGGTACTATGCCTCCAGATGAGCCATTCCCTGCAGAAGGCGCAGGTGTAGCCGTAGGCCCGACCAGTGCTGAGGTATTGGCTCTGAAGGCGAAGCCCGGAATGGCCACACCACAGACGCCAAGGGCGAAAGCATTGGTAACTAGATGTCGCGAGGTCACTATCAGCTTCCTGACTTTGGGCTGAATGGAACGGAGAGCTAGTGGATGTATGTACTTTCTTGATCAACGATGCCGCAATTCGTCTGCTCGCAGGTGTCGAAGATACGCGCGTACACTGGGTCTGTGCAGACGCAAGTCAAGTTGGTAGGGGTGCAGATACTGCCATCAATGGCTTGTTGTTGGCATGCTACCTGATGCTTGGTTAGATATGAGGAAGACAATGGGAAAGGGGGTGTCTGACAGCGCAGGGAGGGAGAGGGTTTGGAGGAAGAGTGAACGTTGTGGCCTTTGCTGTTATCGTAGCGGAGTTCAGTGTCTGTGCCTTGCTCAACACGGCAAGAGCCAGGAGGGTGTTGAGTGCGAATAGCATGATTGGTCGGTGGCAAACCCAAGAGAAGGATACTATGAAAGGTAATGGTAGATGGAATGGGAGAAAGTTGCAGCTCTTATATGCTCCAGGGCGGTATCAAGATGCACTGCACGATCTCGTCATTGCAACGTGTAGCAGCGGCAATGAGACTAGCATCGAACCACTGAATAATTAAAGCAGTATTCTCAATGACACATATTGTATGCATTAGCGCAGGCGAGGCTCAACACCGAGATTCTCCGGTCAACCCTCGTCCTTTGATTGACGCATGCGGAAATTTGAAAATCTATCGCTCCGTCTGACGGTAAGTTCTGAGATGACTCCGCTGATGAAGAAGTCGTGCACAACAAAGCAGCTGAGACACTCCAGACTTTGACATTGTTTGGGACGGCGGCGCAAATGAACGACCCATCAACAGCGTTGCGAGTCGCATCGGAACAGTACACTTTTCGATCCCTCACAGTACACATCAGCCACCGTCACAAACGCGTAGACGGCCCTTTACCGACTTCATAATCATGATGGTGTGAGTCGTATTTGATGACCTCACATGGGCGAGATCCCTCATTTACTGCTTCAGTAGATTCGAAACGTGTTAGCGCCGAACATCCTGATTAGCGCCCCAATAGGAGATTTACGAATACGAGTTTCCAGATTCGTAAGCTGGTACGTAAGCTTGTAAAATGGGCCAATGTATATAAATCTCCTGATAGATCTGTTAATTAAATCAAGTCGTTGGCATTTTTCATGTATTATGCGCTGAAATAGGGTGATTATTATGTATTGGCACCTGAATTGTATGGTTATGGTGTCTCGCAGTTCTCCACGAATTTTAATATGAGAGTATGACGACTCTCTGCACTGCACCGTATCATTCGGTACGGTGCAAGAAATGGACCGCGTACGCATCATTCGGGGTCAAAACCGTTGTGCACCGATAGTTCAGTGGTTTGGTGCACCATTGGGCGCCTTGAAACTTAGTCTGCTGACCTGGATCCTCCCTACAGCACAGTTCATGGTGGCTGGCCAACCACCAGCTGAGCTGCACCCTCGCCACGCCCCCACCGCAAGATACACAAGAGGTCTAATCCACATATAATTGGCTTCACGTCTGGACAAAATCCAGCTAGGCCTAAAGGCATGACTTATCAATGTGCAGCTGTCCGTGACTTGCGGGTCCAGCCTCGAGTCCTTGGACTGCATCTGCCCGATTCAGTCGTCTGGTGAGCACTGAGGTTGAAATTTTAGAGCGGGTATGCACAGAGTCTCTGAGATCAGCGTTGCTCAATTCGCTTACCTTGAAGCTGGTAGCAGCAGTGGAACAGGTGAAGGCGTGCAGGAATCCTTGGCAGACATATGTAGATGACTAAAGAAACCATGCTATGAGAATCCGATCATGTATGAAACGATGTACGCAGTACGTATGCTCTAGAGAATGATTACTGAAGTACAGACATCCTAACAAGTACGATGATCTGATCGATTTTATTTCACCTTATTCTCCCGGAGTCAAATGCAGTAGTGTCGTCACAATCTCTTCGGGGTAAATGGCTTCATCGATCAAGGCATTTGCTTTGAAAGCATGGAGAGTGTCGAGTCCGCCAAGCCTACCATGCTGCCCAAAGTCGTCTTCATGATCGATTGGATCTTCTGTATGCTTTGAGGAAGATTTGCTAGACCTGTCATTTCCACCAATGTTTTTGACATCTTTCACCTAATGGGGTTTCGATTCAGTGCCTACGCAAAGATCACGTCAAATACTCCAGAGATTCCTTCTCGCATCTTGCACAGAAACCAGCCAGGTCAGGTGGTTTTTACAACAGCTGGGCGCCTCTGCGCGGTCTTAATCGCCTCACTATTGTCTAAGTAATGGCGCTCTGGTCATGGGCTCTCACTTCGTCTTGGCCATCATAAATGCAGAATGGAAGCAATCATACGCGGCCGCCGAAGGCACATTAATACATGTGTACGGTCCTCAATCTGAGTAATAGCACTGAATCTTGTAGCTCGTACAGCACTGAACGACTTGAGCGCTGGCAAGAAACGGGGGATTAAGAGAGCTAGGTTTGGTAGCTGGTTGAGTAATACTGTGTAAAGTGTGCCTCTGAGTTGCCATCGACGTATTCGAAGCACTGATAGTCGGCAACGTCTAAATAATCATCACAATCGTGAACGCAAACAACTAGCCAGAGCCGGTCACCATATAACTGCAGTACCAGAACAGAGCTTTATCATTTCAGAGCACAATTGAAGGACATGATCTCAGGGTATTAATATGTAACCGAGCTCATGGATTCTTCGTATACACTTTCAGTACCAGATGATAAGGTACCTGTGGTATCTCTATTTCAGGAAGGATCATCGTTCCTTGGTAGCTAGGACTAAGTCAGGCTATGGAGAGACTTGCATTGTTCAATCCTCCTTGGACGGTCAGAATGGGGACCTCATAGTCTCGAGCAGGCCTGTTGTTCAGGCTAGCAATCAGGTAATCCTTATCCCCTTCACCATGTATCAAGTTAGTAGATAGCATTCTGATCAAATCGGCTCTACGTACCAAGACCGAGAAAGAAACCTCCAAGTCCGTGCCTTGCGCAAACCGAGTATATAGCTACCATAGCTTCTGATGAAGCGTCCAAGTCAGTATTAACACCGCTTGGGAAAGAACATTCCGAGTCGAGAACGGCCGGGGAAGAAAAAACACCCTCCAGGAGACTTGCCCCATATTTCGTACCAAGTGCTCGTATCTGATGTTCCCTTTGTTAGGATGCGAGCGACGCAATTGTTGCCACCTGGCATCCATGCATTAGCTCTCCGATATCCTGCGACCTAATTTTCAGAGCCCTTACCAGCACTCAGAGTTGCCGGTAGGCCTACATCGGCACGAGGATCAGAAAGTGGACCGAAGACTTTCTCCAGCCGATCGGCATCCATCCCAAAGATAATCAAGAGACAGGAACCCCATTCAGGTAACGTGCCACGACATGTCACTGATGGTCGATATTTGCCAACGGTTATGGCGATGTTGTTATCGCCTCCTAAATTCATCTAAATCAGAAGGTTGTGCATACGGAGAATTATCGCTTGTAACTCGCTGACAGACCAGCGTTGATGGCGATGCCTCCAGAGCCAGGAGATAAGGAGCATTCCGTCACTATGCGGGAAGCTGCTGTCTTGATTTGATTGAGCGACATTTTGCCAGATGTGGTTAAGTGTCTCAATTCTGGCTGGACATAGCAATGTGCCGTGTCTGCGTGACAGATGAGCAGTGCTCTTTTCCAAATTGTAGGGGCGCCCGTGGAAGGCGCAATACATACTGCCCATCGTTCTGACGGGCAATGGTAGCTTGAAATCGCCAGGTTGCATTGTCTCCCGAGGCTCAAAAGTTATAAATGTGTCTGAATTATCGATCTGTCTGATTGCGTTCCAGCAGTCCAAGACGTCAAGGTTAAGGCCATAGTGCGAGTCGCATCTTATGCTGAGCCTGTTTAGTGGAGGGGTTGTGGTAGACACTCGGGAAGAGTTGGTACTTGGACTTGTCAAGGGCTGAGACGATATTCGTAAGGCTTTTCCGAAATTGTTACTCGTACAAAGCAGATAGAGAAATAACAAAGACATGTCCTTGGAATCGATCGATGGATCTGTGTAGGAAAATGCCGAGGATGCTCTCGTACCTCTGGTTCATCATCAGAAAGGCTGGGAGTGCGGATATGAAGAGACCCTGCGCTATTTAGTTGACTACTATCGTATAACCACGCATTACCGTCAAAGGCGGTCGCCAGAAACGTCGGCGACAGAGTATCGATCTAAGCGACACCCGAAAACACAGGAAAGTGGTGTTTGAACGAGAGATGCTTTTCATTGCAGGATGAAGTGTCAGCTAGCAAAAGACACATGATCGAAAGCCCCATGAATAGATGAACTTCCGATGGTTTAGTAATACTGAAAACCTAGAAGAAGTCTGTGAGGTAATATACCCTCTCGGAACCGAGCCAAATATAAATAAATTTTGCTATCATCACATGCAGCTGCTGGTCTTTTACTCAACGTGAGATGTTCTCACAAAGGTCTGTACTAGCACTATTTTGTTTCCGACTGGTACCCAACTTCGGTTCTAGGTGGTGTTTAGTTGAAGACCAATCGGAGCGAGACCCGGAATGGCCCCGAGAGCGTTCCGCTGCCGCTGCCGGGAACCCCGTAGGCGCGAAGTCAGAAGTGCCACCCTCGACCTGGCAAATCAAACGTATCTTGGTCTTCACTGCACTGCGTCCGGTTTTCCTGTGTACAACATCTGCATCCAGACAACACATTAGCGTAGGAACCATTCCGATTGCGATATTGGCAAGTAGGAGTTGATCAGCAAAGCCAATGCATAACATTCACTTACAACAGGCAGAGCGCCACTCGCACAAATAATCGCCAGCGTCAGACTCATAACCCACCAGTTGGCCACATGATAGATAAATCCCGCCCAAACAGGTCCGAATATCGTCCCTAGCGCAATCGCGGCGTCAAAGAGACTAAATGCCTGAGCATAGGCGCCGCCAGTGGTAAAGAGATGTGGGTTTGCCTCCGTGATGCTGTCAATGGTAGCACTCATGTCTGCCCCTAAGGGGGCGTAGACAGCGCTGTTGCCGATGCCTGTGGCAACCCATTACATGAGCCAAAAAAGCTTTAAGAGCCATAAGATTGTAGATGGTCAGGGGAGGGGTCAAAGAAGTAAACAAGCGTACCGACTATAGTCAATAAAACACCTAGCAACGCCTGCATCCCCACATTCCCATCCCTGACCAACCCTAGCAAAGCTAATGCGGGAGTTGCAATTGCAAACCCACATAAAGCCACGGGCCTAGGCCCGAATCGGTCGGCTATTGCGCCTGCCAGCGGACCTAGGATCGAGGGGAACGCAATGGTAAGGAAGATCAGACCGGCAGCAGTGGGGTTCCAACCGAAGGTCTTCTTAACGAAGAGGGGAAGCACGCTATCGAAGGCGCAGGTGAGAGTGGTGTTGATGAAAGAACCGTAGACGGCGGACATGAGACGCTTGGAGCTGAGGAGAGCCGTCATGATGGGAAAATGAGAGGCCAGGAAACCGTCGGAAGTTTCGGAGGTTTGGGAGGAAGCTATTGAGGGCGTACTGTATTGGGCAAGGAGAGGGGCTTGTTCGCTGTAAGGCTCCGGTTCTATTGCAGAGCTTGAGGGCCCTTTTGCCCCCACCTCGGTGGTTTCAAAATCGTCAAAGGCCAAGCAGACGGCATTCAAGCGCGTAGTCTCGAGATCTTCGAAAGCTTTGGCTTTGTAGAACGGGTGGAGAGGGAGTGCCATATGTCTGTTGAGATGTGTTTTTGGGTAATCACTGTGGAAACGGTCGATTGACGGAAGGAGTAGGAAGTGCTTACTAAAGTCAATAGAGTCCTGACGAATCTGACGACGGTGGCATAAAGCGACAGGACAGAGTTCCGGAGTGTATCCCGGGCTCATCAAACTACGGACAAGTACTATTACATCAAGGAAGAATTGAGACTTTTTTGGTGGATGCAATCAAAGAGACTTCGGATATCGAAGTCGAGAGGGGGGTTGTGCCAGAGGAATTGGGCTTTGATCGGTCAAAAGCCGAAGACCACGCTGCGCACCCGATCACGGTGAAGGTGCGGCATTCGCCAGAAGAAGATACCGATGCGCCACGAGAGAAGATCAGGGCGAAGTATGTGGTCGGGTGCGATGGCGCGCACAGCTGGACAAGACGGCAGCTGGGGTTCCAGATGGAGGGCGAACAGACAGACTTTGTTTGGGGAGTGGTTGACCTGATTCCTATTACGGATTTTCGTAAGTCTCCTGCATAGTAACTGGTATTGACAATATTTTACGATTCAATGAATAGAAGAAAGAGAGGGCTGATGGGTTTCATAGCGGACATTCGACAAGCCTGCTCGATCCATAGTGCCAGCTCTGGAAGCATATTGCTGATACCCCGAGAACGCAAGCTAGTCAGGATCTATGTGCAATTGACCGATATTAAAAGTGCAGATGGGACTGAGATTGAGCGGTCAGCTATCACATCTAAGATGATCCTTGATGCCGCGAAGAAGATCTTTCAACCTTACACCCTTGATTGGGGATATCTTGAATGGTGGGCTGTATATCAGGTGAGTCACACAAGACCTCGAAATTGAGGAAGCTGAGATTTTGTAAGATCGGTCAACGGGTCAGCAAGCGGTTCGACGATTCCAATCGCATTTTTCTAGCAGGTGATGCGGTACACACTCATTCTCCCAAAGCAGGGCAGGGTATTACATCTCTCTCTCCCCCCCCTGGGCCCTACCCCTATAGAAGTTGTAACACCTAACAGGTATGAACGTCTCAATGCAAGACACCTATAATCTCGGGTGGAAGCTCTGCTCCGTCCTACGTGGGTTCGCTCATCCTTCTATCCTCTCGACTTACAGCACCGAACGGCGCACCGTAGCTCAAGAATTGATAGCCTTCGACCACCGGTTCTCGCGTCTCTTCTCCGGACGTCCCGCCCGCCCAGGCACAGACGAAATTGGCATCTCCGTCGAAGAATTCAAAGCCGAATTCGAAAAGTCTTTGCTCTTCGCCGCAGGCCTCTCCGTCAATTACGTATCCAGCCCTTCTATAGCCAAGCCTACTAACACCGATAACGATGAAGCATCCCAGAGCGATCTGGCCAAGAATATCAAGCTGGGAATGCGCTTCCCCAGCGCTCAAGTGCTCAACCAAGCCGACGCCCGCCCCTGGCAATTCTCCCGCTTTCTCCGTTCGGACGGCCGTTGGCGCATCATCCTGTTCGCTGGCAACATTGCTTCCACCTCACAATCAAACCGTATACAGAAGTTTTGCACCACTCTCTCCGCTCCCGAGGGTCTCTTACGCAAATATACCCCCCCTTCCCAAGAAATAGACTCGTTGATAGAGATCATAACTATCCATTCTAGCCCGAGACAGCAAACCAACCTAATTGATCTACCAGATCTCTTGCATCCATTCGATAAAGAGGTCGGTTGGGCGTATGAGAAGGTCTTTGTGGATGATTGGAGCTATCATCAAGGTCATGGAAAAGCGTATGAGAAGTGGGGCGTCGATGCCAAGAAAGGGTGTGTAGTTGCGCTGAGACCAGATATGTACGTCGGTTTCGTCGGCGATATCGAGGATACTAAAGGGCTGGAAGGATACTTCTCTGGTGTGCTATTAGCGAGCAATAACTGAAGGATGGCCATGATATGGGTCGTTCGGCGTTTGCATCTGATGGTAATACATGATCGTATGACGAGGACAGGTACCGTCGTACGCCGTCAGAAGATATTGATATGAATGTGGATCTTTTAGTGCTATTGTATGTCATGTAGACCAAGTTTTTCTTAACAAATCTTCCGAAATCTTTTTCGTCGCAGTCTTCAATCTTTTCTGCCGCGCGAACATTGGGACTCGGCCACTTCAAAGTGACAACACAATAAGTCATCCGATGATCCCAATCCAGCTCCCTTCTCAGATTATACAAGGTTCAGCACGATGTCCACCAACATGGATCCCAGTACCTATTGCCTCCGCCGCGGCGGCGTGGCAGCCGTCCGAACCCCTATCGGCGAGAAAACCTTCTTCCAAGACTTCGACGGCAAGATTCGCGAGACTCGATACGAGTACGCCAAAGGCTACTTGGGCGGCGACAAGGGGAGCGTTATCGCTGCCGCGCGTGGCGCGAAATATCATACCCCTCTGGCCGCATTCTCCACCCCAAAGGCCACAAACGCTGTGAGTGCAGCGAGCCTTCTCCTCCATGCTCACTGTCCTAATGTCCACATTCGATCCATCGTCTCCAGCGAGACATTGAATTGTACTGACTGTTGCTGTGTGTTCCAAGGTCAGATTGCTCTACATCAGCAAAACAGACACCCTTCGCGGCATCACTTTCTCCTCCCGCACCTCAAACGAGGCTCTCCAAATCCGCTCTTGCAAAACCGATGACAAAATCCTTCGACTCTCCAAGCCTTATAGACTTCAAAAGCTAGCCAGTAATCACACTCCCTGTTGCAAAAATCGCATTCCCACTTAAGAAATTACAGATCCTCAAACCCCTTAGATGCCTCAGCGAGTTTGACTAAATTTGAAAGAACAATGTCGACACCGGTATGGAGGAGCTTGCAGCGAGTGTTCAGACGCCCCCTTGAGGGTCCTTTGATCCGCATAGAGGTTGCTTGGGATGGATCGAGTGTGTGGTATTTAAAAGCCGGGAATGTATCCGGTGGCTTCTGATTTGTACCTTGAAAACTATGCCATACCATCCCGTGTTCTCCATTCACTGTCACTTATTCGCTCTTCACCCTAAGCATTGTCTCGTTACATCACCACAGCAAACTCAAGGCAGCCACTCGTAATTTCCCCGCACAGACGCATGAACGTATGACATGTTCTTACCCGGTCCCCCTCTCCACCCTCATGAGAGGTGTCATTCAACAAGATATGGTCTGCAGTTGGCGCGGTAAACTCTCATAGATGCAGGATTCCGTGTTCGAAAAGTTGAAATTCTGCATTTGTTCTGATCGGATGGTTCTCGATCCATCTGCGCAGAAGTTGCATTTGACAAGGACGACTTTGACGTGCTGCGAGCTGGCTGTGCTTTCATAAAGTTCCATTCATGTAAGTGGCTCATCCTGCATGCGGAATAGCTAACTCAAAACGATGTAACTCCGTCGCAAATCAGCTCTTCTCATCACATGAATCTAGACCTTACCGACTGAAAAAGCTTTGACATCGTTGTAGCTAACTGTGTTTTCAGAAAAACTGCGTACATCACTCTGCATGCAGAAACGCTTACTCAAAAAGTTGCAACCTCGCTTCGTAGATCTTCGCACGCAACCGAGGCTGTTCCCAACGTGTTTCTTTCGAATGTACCTCGTAAAGCTGCTTTTGAGCCAATCTCAAACCTAAGACTCGAAATTAACATAGTCTTCGAAGCAGAGACATCGGTTGATGAGGCTTTTATTCACAGTAATTATGGCGACATTCGTTTGAATTCGAAAGCAGAGGAGGGCAGATAGCCTATCATCTTATAGGTTAGCTCTGTGTCGAATGAACGTCATTAACGCCATTCGAGATACGGCATGCGTTCTGCACACGTCTTGTTCGGCTGTTGCTTCCGAAAGCTGGTACCGAATCCCATTCCTGATACAAGAGTTTGGATTATTCATTCCAGCTGCGGATTCTCTTTACCCGAGTGGCGAAAAGTCTTCTGTTGTATTAAGTCTGCACATTCTGCTACACACACCGAACAATAACCCCACCCTACCTGCATGTCTGCATGCGTGACGAAGAAGCGAACCGCTGTCAGAGTTCTCGTGGGAGTTTCTCGTACGAACCTTTTATTTCAAGCCTCGTTTTTCAGTGTTCGAAGTGCTAGGTATTTACGGAAGGTAGCGATGTGATTATCCAGGACCCAGTGCCTACCCTCATATTCTATACACTAAAATTAATAAGTACAGTACGAGTTAGGTTTCGGCGACAGTTAGGCGAGGATACACCCACCAGCGGTAGATCTACACGGCGCATGGGCTAGGAAGCGGGGAAAGACGGGCAGTATGGAATCATGAGGTCCGTCGGGAGAGGTGTCATGCATGATTGTACATTCTCTTACCACAGCGGGTGGACAGCATGGATTAACGTTGTGTAACTCTAAGAAGCAATCTTTGCCCAAGATTATCGTTGCTGGAAATTTTTCCTTGAATCGCTAGTGAGAATATCCACCCGGTGTGGTAGGGGACTGCACGTGGTGAATGGTAATTATTGAAGAAAAGGATGAGTCTATATTTAGTTGCTGAGATTTACATGATGAGAGGATAAAATGAGTTTTGGAAATGGAGACGCTCGTCGCCGACCTTCTTCTTTGAGACGAGTGGATATCGCTAAAGAATCATGTCATTGTGCTTAAAAAGATAGCTTACTGTACTTCCTTCCTATTATAGTGAAGTACTATCGGTACGAGGTGGCGTAGATGAAAATCGTGTACTTTCGAAAGCTGCAACAAAATCAGAAGGCAGAGTGAAGTGTTGGAGATTGATCACTCTTTTTCAATGCTCAGTGGCGATCTGAATCTTCTAATAGCTGCTCCTTTAAATTTTCATTATCTCTTAGCTTGTTCGTCTGGCAGCATTTCGGAAATGCCTCAAACCTTTGATTATATCGGGGTGCTACCACACGGACGAGCGAAGGGATAGGCACAACCTTCAATGCAAAGGGTTAAAAATTAGGCTTTGCGAGGAGGTAGCATTCACTTACATCTCGACTTTTACAGGAGATTGCCCCTCGACTCTCTCTGCTAAGTTGTTTATACTCTCAGAAACCCATTTATGTCAGCTCACTTCCACTAGGCTGGTTCACCTCAGCAAACCTCTTTCATGACTTAGTATAGCTCTCCCCTTTTTCCAGAGCAGCTTAGGAGGATGATCTTGTAATTAGACTTCGACTTTTGACATTAAATCTAGATGTCTGGTATGAATTATTTGCATCCATGGATTCGCCGAGTAGGGTAGCCCTCTCAGTGTATTTGCTCTCCTAATCCCCCTAACATGTAGATATCTGTATGTGTCAGCAGCTTGAACCTAAGACATTTGCCCCAACAGTTCGGTCGTCCGGTGTTTATACATATTGTTTTATTCATTTCAACATCGATAGAATATAGAATCAAAATACAACACTCACAATGCTTTGGTCCCTTATCTCCTCTCCCATCTACTCCCATTCTCGTTAAACACCTCATCCCACTCGTCCCCCACAAATCCTCACACTCTCTCACATCATAGTTCCAACTCAGTATCCCCAGTATCGTCTCCCCCTTCATCACCTTCACACCTTCCCACTCCCAATCATCCTGAGTGTCTCCGCCCCTAAATCTATAGCCCCATTCATGCCTCCCCTGCTCTTTATTCCACATCCCAACTGTATCCCACTCGCCATCCTTGAACAGCTCTTCACCTAGAATTACATTCGCATGATCAAGCGCGTTTGCATTGAACGCCCTGTTGATACCTTCGCTGTCGTTGTATGCATTCGAGATTAACGCGGGGTCTTGTGTCCCGTCAAGAGATACGAGCATGAGATCCCTCTTGTCCAGGGTAGATGCAAAGCGGGAAAGAAACTCTGCACATCGGTCGCGGGGGATATTGCCGAGGGTGGCACCGAGAGACAAGAGAAGTTTCTGCGGGGCGGGACTGAGAACATCAGTGTTCTTTAGTTCTGTAGACCCGAGGGTAGAGATCCAGCGTAAACCATCATCAAAGGTGCCATAGAGACCGTGGAGAGTAACGTGGTTGTATTTGGGGAGGAGGGAGAGAGTGCGCCGGAGGTTGGGTAGGCCAAGATCTAAGGCGTAATAGTGGAGGGGTTGGCACGCGGATTCGAAGGCTGAAAGCAAAATTCCAACTTTGGTGAGGTCCCTAACCAAATAAGAAAGACGCAATATTAGTATTGGCTGCCTCCTTTGTGGATTGGGTGGATACCTGGCAAGATAATGTAGCATTGATCACGATTACATACCCACTGCCTAGCTCGATGATCATAGCTCCTGGCTCGAGTTGCTGTACGACTGCCTCCTTGTGCTTCTCCAACAATGTGAGTTCATCATGATGCACGTAGTACTCTAGACGAGCGTTGACCTTCTCGAAAAGCTTGTGGCCATTTTCGTCCCAGAGTAACATTTCTGGCATGTACTTCTCGCCCTTGCCACCTTTGCCGAGACTGGAGATAAGATCATCGCGAATTGAGGTAGCGATGGAGGTGTCGCTCTTATCCTGGCGAATATCTATGATACGACCTTCAGGATTGCTGTAAGGGCTCATTCTGTGATGATTAGATGATTCTTAGGTTCCGCTACGTCAGAGAAGCGATCGAAAGGAGGCCCGAATCCGATCATATGTAGTCACCAGCAAGCAGGCGTGGACAATAACTCAAATGCTCGACTAGTTTTGCAGTCGGATTTGGCTAATCTGATCCTCGAAAACAATACGTGATGATTTTTTTTCGTGTTTAAGTTCTTATGCATGCTTTGACTTTTAAACATGTATTTTTTACACAGTTCAGCGCGTGATTGAAATTTTCATCACGCAGTAAGACTCGTAAAAGCTGAGATGAAAAGGGAGTCTGCCGTGAAACTCGAAATATGTAACCCCCGAGAGTGATCGACGGCAGATCTATATCCTAGTTATCTCTGGTCGTCAAGCTCCCTCTTCGTCTCTGCATGAGGTCTGCTGGATGTGCTGATCATTCGTCGAAGATCATTCGACCGAAATCATGTGCATCGGCTAACCTCCTACTACGTCCATGCTAACATCCGAGAGGCGGACGCATGAGAGTGACGCAGCTAGTCATGCATCAGATGAAACATGATTATGTAGTATATTTTAAATTTATTCAAGTCAGCTCAGATAAACTCTGAGGGCTGGGGAGGCTTGCGCCATAGTCGGTAGTTGAGGTGGCTAAACTTTATTCAAAATTCCGATCTGATTATCGATACAATTGATGGCTGAACTTTCACGAGTTTGGTTCTCGTACACTCTGTGGTGGCTGGCCAACCACGAGCTGAATCTTCGCTGCAGTACAAATCATGGTGGCTGGCCAACCACGAGCTGAATCTTCGCTGCAGTACAAATCATGGTGGCTGGCCATTCATGAGCTGAACTTTCGCTGCAGTACAAATCATGATGACTGGCCATCCACGAGCTGAATCCTCGCTACAGTACGGAGACCCGCATCAAGAGTTCTGCTGTGCGCTAAAAAACAGGGGATAATTGGAGAGCGCATATTCTAGGGGTATGCCTAAGCTGTCAAAGACGGGCTGTTCAGTGCAGCCGTCAATAATCTTGGCGCATCAGGACTTTTGGTGTGGGTCTCCATACAGTTCATGGTGGCTGACTTGGCTGCCATCCATGAGCTGAACCCTCGCAGAAAAACACGCGCTAATCAGAGGTCAAAGCATGATGCACTGAGCAGCTGTTCGAGAGCTGCAGGTGCAGCGCCAAAGTCCTCGACTGCATCTGCAGGGGCTGATATTGAGCCTGATTCGTTTTTCATGTGAGGTGGAAGCGAACGGGAGGACCAGGTGTGCGCAGAGAGCTTTCGCAATTGACTTCCCTTTGGTCAGGGTGGCTGCAAGATCTCAGCTGAAGCAGGAAGCATCGAAACACACCACCTTCGGCAAATGATTAAAAGACTGTATCACGAAAGCCCAATGAGCTATGTAATGAATGTATGCTCTGGAGGGACACTATCGAGGTACGACTGCCGCTACTACATGTACATGTAATTCTGGGGAAACTTGCCAAGCAGCTAGTCCGATCACGTGCTCCACGGTTTTAAATTACTACGGCGCCCTCCTCCAATCTCTCCTTAGCCCAAAGTCTTCGTCGCAGCAGATGCCTCGCACAGTCAATCACTCGGTATAGCAAGCAAATTTTCGTTTGGCTAACTTTTGGTAATCTCCCATCTCCAGACTCCACCGCCAAGACACCGACACGCATGGTCGCATACCATTTGTGATGCTACGCCCGTCAAAGCGATCGTAGCACCATTCCGTCCGGGATTTTCTCCCACTGCCCACTTGTCGGGTTTAATAGCTCTTTCGCCTTCTTCCATTCTCGCTCAATCACCTTAGCCCTCTCAATGGATCGAGGCTCGATCCTAGCCTGATACTTTGCGGGCATAACCACAAAGCCCTGCGTATACTCGTCTGGATCCGGCAAAATCTTCTTTCCATCTGGGGACTCCATGGGCTTGATGTCAAAGCCCCACAATAGCCTAGAAATCCCTAAGAAGAGGCTACGCTCTGCCACATGCATGCCTTGACAAATACGCCGGCCAGATCCGAAGGTGAAGTGGTCTCGTTCCGCCACGTCTGAACTGGCCGCAGAGTCATACGCGCTTTTGCGGTCGTTTCGGTAGCGGTCGGGGTTGAAACATCGGGGATTGGGGTATCGAGAAGGGTCCATGTGGATCGTATAGACATTCTGCATAACGCCCGCCCCTTTGGGCAGGTGGTAGCCCATGTATGTGTCGTCTTCAGACAGGGCGTGTGGGATGCTGCCGATGATGGCGGTTGGCATCCAGCGTAAGCTCTCTTTGACACAGCCTCTGATGAATTGCATATTGGGCTCGTCTTCCATGGTTGGTAATCTGTCGGCGCCGACCACAGCATCTATCTCTTCCTGAGCTCTTTCTTGGACTTCGGGAAAAAGTAGCATTGCCTGGATGAAGCCGTAGAGGGTGTTCGAGGTGGTGTCTGAGCCTGCTTCCAGCAGAGAACCAGAAATATATGCGGCTCTGTCGTCGCTGAAGCCCAGGAGCTTCTGTTGCCGAGCCATGTCCACACAGAAGCATGGTTTGGTCGCTTTTGTTTCGATACCGTTCTTGGCTTCTAACCAAGCATCGAGGTACAGTTTCTTCTCAGCTACGTGCGAAGTTATTGCCTGTTGTTTCGTGGGATTCAGCCACGGAGGCAGACGTTGTAGAATTGGAAAGAAGTCTGTCATTTGTGAGACACCTGTCTGGTTGAGCTTCGCAAACCTGTTAAATCCAGAGAACAGCTGTACAAGTCTCGGATCGTCAAATTGGGTTGTCCGCCACCTGCGCAGATGCTGATAAGTATTATGAAAAGTGATGGTGGTACCGAGTCTTACCCAAATACGATACTGGTAGTGAGTGAATTGGAGTAGCGACGAATACTTTCGAGGAACAGAGACGGTTGGTCCAAAAACTCATGCAGCATTTGTTTATTCTCCAAATCTTGATACGGGACATAGGACTGAGCCGCGGTGACATTTAGCAAGGCATGAATCATTTTTCTGCTCTACGAACAAGGTCAACACTATCGATCGTAACAACCTTCTAGAATGCCTAGATAATCTTACCATTCGCCAATCTGGGCCATACGGCTATGGGCTCATTAGATTATCAACATACTGAGAGGGATTCGAGATCGACTTACCATCATCAGGAATCGTAAACCCCCACTGCACAGATCGTGCCCAATATAGTGATCCTGTCGACTGCTATAGATGGCCCCTCGCTTGTCAAACAATTCCTTCACTGCAGCATCACTGGAAAGCACAATTAAAGTCTGTGTGCCGAGGATCAGACTGTAGACTGCTCCATATTGCTCCGCCCATTTCTGAAATTGCCTATGAGGATCTTTTATTGGGATCTGACGTTGTCAGAATATTGATTCGACCATCTCTCTAGCTCGTACCTGATGTATATTTCCTAGGACCGGTAGTGTTGGAGGGCCTGGGGGGAAGCTCTTGGGCCTTCGTCCTATGAGCAGAACCCGGATGATAATCGTAAAACAACCAAGGAGGTAGAGTGCTCCTAAAGATGTTGAAGGCCAATAAGCCATGTCGAAGGGTACAACTAAATTCTTGCAGGTTCAGATATGCGTTTTTGTAAAACATACGATTGCAACGTGCTTTCTCACGCAGCCTCTATATAGAATCTTGGGTCTGGTTCTCCTGTAGATTGCTCGGTTTTCTCTACGAGTAAGTCAGGGCTAAACAACCCCTGCAGCCGACTTCTTCAAGCACAGCCAATGGACTTCAGGGAGACCTTTTAAGCCTTGAGATCCAGTAGCGTGAGTAGAAAGGACGCCACATCTGCGTCTAGACTCGCGAGACTCGTCCAGACGCGGATGAGCTGCAAGGTAACGATTCACAGATTACCGAACACTACGTCTGGACGGGCTATCGGTATTCGCTTAGAGGATCCTACCGTACTACTACACCAGCTGCAGCTGAAGAATAAGGCCCCGCTCGAATAATAATTGGGTCCCGGATTCCCCATCGCATCTCGCATTAGGTCCTGCAACTTGACTCTTGTGTTACGATTGTTTCCAGGGATAGCGAATGCTTACTCTCCAATCCACTAGATCGGCGATCCTTCTAGGGGGGGTTCTTCTTCACCCCAGATCTTCTGTCCCTTGATTTTCTATGGAATAATCACCAACAGCGGACTTGAGCATGCATGCAGACGAAATGGAACCAAAGAAAGATGGGAAACCATTTCTGCTGGATTTCCGCTCATCCAAATGGCTGATAGCCATCACCGTGTACTGCGCAACATTTACAGTAAGCTATCGGATACATCTCCAGTAGGTTCGCTGATCATATCTCTTAGGATGGCTTTATCTACGGGATTGTGAGATACAACGCTGCTACTCAGCATGTGTCATGATCTAAGGACTCCTCCAGATTGTTCCAGTAACGCCATTCGTTCTTGTAAACAAGATGGGTGTTCCTGAGAACGAAGGTACGAATATACGTTCTATTCTTCCTCTCTCGGCTCGTCTTTGGGCTAACGTCGTGTCTCAGTTCAGTTTTGGTCCTCTACCATGCTAGCAGTCTTCGGAGGTAGCAGTCTGATTATCTCTCGTAGGTCTTCTACCTTACACAAGGTGAATACAGCTGCTGAATGTTCTTTGAAAGCTTTCATTGGATGGTTCGCCGACCGTAGCTCATCCCGCCAGGTACCATTCTTGTTAGGGCTTCTCCTAGCATTTGCAGCAACGCTTCTGTACACATTCGGAAAGAACCCCGCAACGCTGGTTGCAGGTCGTTGCATTCAGGGCTGCTCGGTAGCCACCGTCTTCACGGTCGGATTGGCTCAACTGGTCGATAGTGTGGAGCGCAAAGAGTTGGGCCAATGGATTGGTTTCGTGTTGTCCGGTATGAATATGGGCGTTATGATCTCGCCATTTCTTGGGGGCTTGGTCTACGACAAAGCGGGATATTATCCGGTCTGTGCAATGGGGCTGAGTGTCATCGCCTTTAACTTCTTATTGCGTCTGCTTGTTGTCGAACGCAAGCAGGCTCAGAGATATCCAGGAACAGCCTCACAAGAGGAATCATCCAGCGCAGAATACGGTACTTTTCGAGATTCCAGTACCACCACCAAGCAATGCATAGACCAGGACGAAACCTCCGAATCTCAAAATGGCGAAGGCAACAATGACTACAGTGGCTCTAAACACGACTCCGATATGAATGCCGGGGCGAGGGAAGAAGATAATCTTTTGCCCTATCGACAAGCTACCACTCCGCCGTCAAATGGTGCTTCAGGGACCGCTTCTGGCCTAACCAAGTATTTCCCCGTCGTAGGTCTTCTCCTTACATCACCCAAGGTTTGGACTGCGCTGTACGGAGCTCTGTTGCATTTGAGTATTATCACCGCCTTTGATGGTGTACTTCCTCTGTTTGCCAAAGAAACCTTTGGATGGAGTTCAACGGGCATCGGTCTCATCTTTCTTGCAATAACTCTGCCATCGCTGCTTGGAGGTGTATTTGGTATGCTATCTGATCGCTTCGGGCCTCGGCTGTTGACCCTTTTTGGTTTTGCTGTCTCTGTACCAGCCCTTGGATTCCTAGCACTTGTCAGGGATGATCAGATCGGCCATATCGTCCTTCTTTGTGGGTTGCTTGTATTGACCGGTACCAACTCCATGTTCCAGTATCCGACTTGCACTAATGGTGGCAGGAACTGGATTGAACATGTTACTGGCGCCTCTTGCGTCCGAAATGAGCTTTGTAGTCGACGATTATGCCGGAGAATTTCCGGGAGCCATGGGAAGCTCAAAGGCCTACGCACAAACTTATTCGCTCTTCAATTGTGCATTGGCTGGAGGACAATTTATCGGACCGGCATTATCTGGCCTCATTTACCACAAGACAAATTGGGGTATTACTATGGGCGTATTAGCGGCTTTCTGTGCCTCAGGAGCAATTCCTGTAGTACGTTGCCAACAAGTCTACGTCGAGCATTGCATAAAAGCTAACGTTGTTTTAAAGGCGCTCTGCACAACTGGTCCACTGACTCCACGTTTTCGGAAATCTGAACCGGCATCTCCCGAGTAAACTGATTACCAATTTTAATTGGTCGTGGCCGTTGCAGATGATGTTCTGGACATCTAAATCGGCATCTTCCCAGCTTTGGGGCACCATGTGAATATCGAAGACTGGCAGATTCAGCTGGCTTAAATATCCACATGATGCCAGTTGTTGAGTCGTAGGTTTGTGTTGAAGCCGATACGGAGTTCGATGGAGGGTTCTTTTCTCGACCTTTGAACCATTATTGTGTTTGTAGCACGTTGGATCGTTATTGGAGTTATCATAGAGATTGGATATATCTCAAATGCTATGTTCAACCTGATTGTTTAGTAATCGATAGATTAGCTGTCAAAGCATTATCATAGAGGTAGGATCAACCATGGCCATCTCAGGTATGGTCTGATATTGGTCAACGTTCGCCACTTTCGTCAGCAAGCCTGCGGGCGAATTCCTAGATATTCTTCATGAGTCAGTGGGTACATTCGACAGACTACATATGATTCTGGATATCTACAGTCGGCTATTGACTGAGTTCGTCACATTGCATACACCATTACCCGAGTGCTTAGCGAGATTTAAGCATATGTAATGCAGCAGAGTGGCGCACGCCGCAAAGTAGACTTGTACTCATGGGGGAATACGGGCCCATGCCGAGTGACTCCAAAGTGATGGTCGTGCTGCGTAGAAGCGATTGGTGTGAATGGAACGCCAGAGATCCGCGGTCGACCGATGGGCTAGTGTATGCAGACGGGCTAGAGTATGCAGGTCCCTGGATCTTGCTGACTTTTCTATATCGCTGCACATATGAGGAATGTGAATTTGCCAGTGTAACTGCGGACGGGTGACCGACAGGCCACTGTCGGCAAGTCATTTTTTGGGACTCTGGGCCGCCCAGAACAAGCAAATACTACCAAAGCTTGGGCACTCCTCACAGCGGTGTCTGACCCCTGTCGAATTCTCAGCTCTCCACGTACTTCGCATAAGACGCCATGGTTCTAGTCCGATGGACGATCTATCGATACGCATTGCATCGTCAGGAACACTTGATCTTCCTTTGCGGTCAGTATCTTTGGAAAGGCAGCTAGCTCGCACCATCTGCCCCCTCTTTGGCACAATGGACGGCAGCTGCCGACCTGGCTATGGACCTGGGCGTTATTTGGTCTATCCCACATTAATGGGATATATATAGACAGTCTGCCATCAAGAAAGTGGACAATGTCAACATCGTGCTACTCGACGGACTGATCCCAAACAATGGACGCGGAACAATTCAAACAAGCCATACAGCTTGCAGGGAACGACAGCTAGTCTACCGAGACCTGGAGACCTGGTATACGGCTGACATGTGAACAGTTACTGACTACCTCGACACTATCAGCTCCCGACGCGTTCAAGCCGAAGTCTCGCCCGGCTATCTCAAACGCATCCTACCTACACACGCACCAAACGATGGACAAACCTGGAATGAGATCCGTCAAGATTTATTTTCGAAAATTATGCCAGGGATGACCCACTGGTAAACTTTCGCTGCGCCTTTGTTGCTTCGCCTACCTAACACCATCCGCAGGAATTCTCCCAATTTCATGGCCTTCTTTCCAGCCCCAACCTCTTACCCAAGCATGCTGGGCGAGTTGTACTCAGCTGCATTAACGACTGCGGCCTTCAATTGGGAGTGTGCACCAGCGGTAACTGAACTGGAAACTACAGTGCTGGATTGGTATGCACAGATGTTGAATCTGCCTGACTACTACCGTTCGACATCCACAGGTGGAGGAGTTATTCAGGGTACGACATCGGAGGCAGTCGTTGCCGTGATGGTGGCCGCACGAGAGCGGTACCTGCGCCAGGTTATCCCAGATTTAGATACGATGAAGCCGATAGATCGGGAGGATGCGATGGCGAGGCGACGGGCAAATTTGGTTGCAATCGGTAGCGAGGCGTGTCACAGCTGCACGCAGAAAGCAGCGTCAATAACTGGCGTGCGATACCGGTCTGTGCCTGTGAGCATCGAAGACGCTTTTAGCATGCGAGGACAGATGCTCCAGCAGACCATAGCAAATTGTCGCAAAGAGGGTCTGGAGCCTTTCTATTTGACAGCAACTCTTGGCAGTACAGCGACATGTGCGGTTGACCGATTCGAGGAGATCGCTGCAGTCCTTGGAAACGAGCCTAATATATGGGTTCATGTCGATGCCGCCTTTGCAGGCAATGCGTTGGTGTGTGAGGAGTACCAACATCTCACGAAGTCTTTTGGCTCCTTTGACAGCTTTAGCACGGCGCTATCCAAATGGCTTCTGATCAATCTGGACGCATGGTCAGTTACTGACACCGAGTTTCCTTTTGTCGTCTTTTGTATACTAAGCTAACAGACGACTCTAGTTGTCTCTTTATCAAGAAGCGCGAGCACCTGACCCAGGCGCTCTCCATCAATCCGGCATACCTACGAAACCCATCCTCGGATTCTGGTGCAGTCATTGACTATCGCGATTGGCAAATATCACTGTCCAGACGCTTCCGGGCACTCAAGATATGGTTCGTTATGCGTACTTATGGGGTAAACGGTTTCAAGAAATATATCCGACAGCACGTCAGACTTGGCGAGGGCTTTGCTAAGATGATTGCTTCCAAGCCCCACCTCTTCCAGATAATAACGCCGCCAGCATTCGCCTTGACTGTTCTCAGTGTGAGACCGGAGAACAGTGACCGCGAAGAGGCCAACAGGCTAACTCAAGCGGTGTATGAGTCGATCAACCAGGCGAATGAGATCATGTTAACAAGCACCGTTATTGGGGGATATTTTGTCATACGAGTAGTTGGCGCGAATCCAAAGACCGATGCAAAGGCTTTGCAAAAAGCCTTTGACGCTCTGGTCTTCACAGCAGAACAGACGCTGTGGGGGCTTCGAACTATCGCTAAAGAGTTGCGTACAGAATCCAATTCCGACGGAGAGATGGTAAATTACGAAGTAGTCGAAGATGTTGGGAGTGGAGGTGATGGCAAAGAGATGGAGTGGAGCCAAATTCCAGCTGTACGGCGGAGTATTCGAGGCAACTTTTCCCTGTGGAGTATGGTATCGAACTGGTTGTTTAATAGATAGATATTCGTAGCACAGTATATAGCAACTGAACTTTTCCCTTGCTAGACTCAGACTTATCTGGCATTTCGAGAGCCCGAGCCTCCTCAATTACTTGCTGACTATTGTCAGAACCGATATTGGATTTGGAGTGAATGGTAGACTATCAGTAGAAGTGGCACCAAATGACTTCCACAGATCTTAATAGTCTTGCTGCTAGTGCTCCAGTTCCCCCAGAACCCCTTCTCATACATCGTAATGATGACGCAGAACCAGCCACGCATGCGTGATAGGAGTAACACGGTCTGAAACGTTGTCTTCCCAGTAGAGCAAACCGGACAAAACCTTCCTTGATCGTGGGCCAGGACCACACCAAACTCGAGTCCTACAAAAGTAAGGATTGTACAATTGGATATAGGCCTGGACAATGGTGCATACGCCAAACTTGAAGACGGGCTCCGCTCATTTGCTTCTCACACTTGCGCCTTCTACGGCGACACAGAGCCCTTCAATCAATTATAGGGGCCGACACATGTCGCATGTTTACAGTTGCCCACAGTAGAAATGGCGTATGTATAGTAGGAGGATTCTTCTATGTCGGGCTGTGGCAGGTTCGATATGGGAACAGTGTAATCGTAGCACTCGATATCGCTTTCCGTAGCAACCATGAAGTCGAGGTCAACCGGGGTTTTAGGTCAATGAGGATACTTAAAGAAATAATGAGATCATTGAAACCATTGCGCACCTAAGGCCGAATGCCCAAACTTAATGAATCACCGAAGACAGCCGAGTTGGTATCAGGAGAAAAGATCTTTAATTTAGTATTGCATTATTGACGATACATTAACTGATCTTTGCGACAAATAAGGGCTATTTTCGTCGGGCTATTAGTGGTCCTCGCATCAGATGGGCATCATTTAGTGCACGATCTAGGCGATGGAACCCATCTAGTCGCTAACGGTGAGCACTGTAACCATCAATGTATCTGCAACAAACTTATCCGTCATGTCGAATACATGCTTTGGGGGCACCATGACTCGAATCTGGTGAATGGCCCGCCTCGTATAAGCATTTACAGGAGACCCTTCCTTGAGCGGCCACGCGGTGATCTCCACCTCTTCCTGTAGTTTCCGGGCTTTTGAGCAAAGCACAATCAGGCTTGTTCGCTAAGGCACAGCGCAAGACCCTGCTGAAAGAGTATAAGGAAAGCCTTACGAGCTAGCTGCGTTGTACGGAGTAGGGGTGCCGCGGATTATAGTACGTACAGAAGCGAACTCGTCGACCTGGGTCCTCGTGGTCCCGGCTATCACGTCGCGGGGTTGACACATGACAGCCACAGCTGCGACCATGGCTGCATATCAGCTTCCTGTTGGGTTCTTACTGCTTAGCCAATCGGACCACAGGGCATTGGGAAGCATTCCAGACTTACTTCAGACTGTAGATGACGACGCACCAGTACGTAAAGGAAAATGACGGAAGAGTATAACATCCATTTCGCTTATCTTTCCATGCTTGGAGAAAGCGACATTCCTTCAACAGTATTCGGGATGTCTAGGGGGCGCGAGGTAGGACCGCAACGCGAGGTTCATTAGTAAGCATCATCCCACCTAATTTTGGTGGGCGGCCCCATCTACATGAGCGGAGACATCGCTGGTCAACGATCTCGTCGTCGGCGCATCTCGTCGTCGTCATATTTTTGTATAAGATTCATGATGTTGAGAAACAAAAATTTCGTTTCGTTTATTTACATGTAATTTATGAATTCTAATTTACGATAAACGTCGAATTGACAATGCGTTTTTGCTGTGATTTTTTGTTTTCATTTTTTTCGCTTGCACGTTTCGTAGATCTGTTTTGTTTTTTTTTCGAGTAGGCTGTTTCGTCATGATTTCAAGCGTAACATTTCGTTGACGTCGAGATTTCGACTGATGCGATTTCGATTTTCATTTTTTGAATTCAATCATTTTTTTTGTTTTGATCGTTTTCGAAAATGTAAATTTTCGCAAAAATGCAAAAAATGAAAAATTCGTAAAAAAAAATAACGATTGCGATTTCGAATCGTTTTTTTTATTTTTCGATTTTTCGCGTTTCGATGAATTGCTCGACGAAACGATAAAAACAAAAAAATTGAAAAAAACTTTCGAAATCGAATTTTTCGAATTTGAAACAATTATCGTTGACGACGATTTAAAGATTGATTTTACAACAAACGATGTTGAAAAAAAAAAATTTGTTAATCAAATCGTGTTTTTTGATTTTTTTTCAGTTGTTTCGATTGCGATAATCGTTTTTTTAATAATTTTGTCATGTTTTTTCAATATTCATAATTTCTTTTTGATTGAAAGCGATTTCGAAAATTTTATCGAAATTTTTGTTTTGATTTTAACGAAAATTTCGTGAATAAAAATGACGTTTTTCGTGAAAATTTCGATTTGATTAATTAAAACGTCACGAACTTTTTTGAACAATCGTTCAAAAAAACTTGTTGATCGATCGTATTTCGAATGAATCGATTTTTGTTTTTGTTGTGATTGATGTTTTCGTTATCGAAATCGAAATTCATTGCATTATCGTAATAACGAGATTGTCGATCATGATGTTTGTTTCGAAATCGTCTAATTTTCAACGAAAATGTAACAAAATTACAAATATTGAAAAATTTTTCAAAATCGTTCGAAAATAATAATGAACGTGTTTGCAAAATAAATCGTAACGAACAACAAAAATGCAATTACATGATTTTGAAACGATTTTTTTCATTTGAATTAATACGTTCAATCATTTCAACGATCGTCATTCGTTTCGAAATTTATCGTTTTCATGATTCATATAATAACACGATCAAGCAAAAATTGAAAAGTCAAAAATCGATTTCGTGAAATCGTTTGATGCGTGATTTCTTTTTCTTTTCGCGAATAAAACGATACATTTTTCGCAATTCAAATCGAATGTTTCGAAAAATCGTTTCGAATGACATTTGATCGTTGAATATGATTTTAACAACAAAATGCATGATTTATTGCGTTGAATAATATGAATTTCGAAATTAAACAACAAGACGACGTAACAATTGACAATCATGTATTTTTTGCGCGTTGATTGTTTTCGAAATAGTTTTTTTCGTCGAATTTCATGACGATTAATAACGTGATTCGATTGATAATCAAATCGAAAACGATAAAATTTTCGATTCAAATTCAAATGAGATCGTGCAATTCATTTTTTGCGTTTTTGATGTATTTTTTCGCGTTTGTCATTTTGTTGTCAATTAGTCAAATTAAAATTGAATGTGATTTGAACACAACATTGAAAAAACGTGAAAAAAGAAAAAAAATTGAAAAAAAAAACGACGTATTTGATTTTGATATTTTCATATGCATGAAATTGACAGAATTGACGATGTATTGCAAACATAATCACGTTTAACGACGTCAATATGTTTTTGTTTTGATCGATAATAATCACACGAAAAAAATTGATGTTTTGAATTCACATTTCGTTTTTAGAAAAATCAAAAAAATCGTCGTAATTATTTCAGATTCGATTAAAGCAAAAGAAAAATATCGAAAAATTCATATTGATGTTTGTGATTTTTATGTTCACGAAAAATAACATTTTCAATTTATTGATATTGAAAATAACGTCGAATTCGATAAAAAATTCGAACAAAAACGTCTGATTCATTTCAATTGTTGACTATTCATTTAATTGATTTGTTTCAAAATTCGCTTGATAAAAACATCGTTGACGTTTCGTTCGTATTCGTATCGAATGCGAATGATAAATGTCATCGAACTTTTCAAAAACGACAAATAAATTGATATGATTTCGCGTTGATTGCGAATGACAAAAAAAATGAAATTGTAATACTTTTTCGATCAATATGCAACATTTTATCGAAATTTCGTTCGATGTTGATCAACACGCAATCAAACTGCTCGTAAATGAAAATTGATCGATGAATTTTAACGATATTTAAAATTTTGTTGTAATCAGATGATCGAAAACGATGAATTTCATAAAAAAATGAATTCGATTGCAAAAGATGAAAATGTTTCAATTGATCTTTTTGCACGCAAAACATTCAAATTTTTGATTTTTCAAATTTTCGATCGATTCGTTTGTAATTGATGAACAATCGTCATTTACAATTCAGAATTCGAATGTGAATCAATTCGCGTTGACGATTGATAAAATTTTCGATCGTGCTTTTATGTTCGTTCAACTTTTTGTTGTTTTGAGTTTCGATTGAATGATGTATGCAATGATAATATTTACGAAAATTGTTTTTAAAATCGCAAAAACTCGTCACGACGACGAAATTCTGATTAAACGCGTAATTTTGAAATCGTTTAATAGTTTTTTTTGAAATTTCAAATTGTTCATCGTTTCGAAAAGATTTCAAATGAACGAAAAATATGAAATCAATGATTTTTTGTATTGTCGAAACAAAATTGAAATCGAAAACGAAATGAAAAATTCAAACGATCATGACGACGATGATATCGATTTGAAATGAAAACAACGAAATCAACAATTGCAACAATAAATTCCAAAAAAAAAAATGATTTTGAATGTGTGAAATTCACTCACAAAAACGATGAATTAGTGAATCAATTCGAATTTTTTCAATTTTTTCAAACAATTGTTGCAAAGCGTTTATTTCTCAACATCAAAAATTTGATATATTCAAGTTTGATGAAGACGACGACGAGATGATATGCGCGTTGCGCAACATGTGTATGAAGAAGAAAAAATTTGAATCCTGAATAGATGAAAGCCTCAGCAAAATCGGTTCGCGGGTGCTTACTAATGAATCTCGCGTTGCGGTCTCACCTCGCGCTCCCTAGACATCCCGAACAGTATTCCTTTGCTCGGAAAATCGCACTGAAATGACTGGTTCCGTGGGAGTCCGTCCGCGTTGTCTGGAGCACGCGCTCCTGGACTATGCGAGTGGGCTACCGCGAAGGTTCAATCTGCGATACGATACAGTTATTAGCACGTTCAAGGTGAATTGTAGAGAATCTGGTGGTGAAGAAAGAGTTGAGGCATTCTCCGGAGGAAGAGACGGCCCGCGGAAGCCGAGCCGCATCCTTTGCGGCTCAATCTACATGTAAGCATAGAATAGAATACATGTAGCGTGGGGTGTCTTGCGTTTGGTTCGAGTGGTTCTAGGGATCTAGTCGTAGTGTGAGCTCTCGTATTCTTGTTTCTACCACACCAAGATCATTCCCAGCCTGCCCGTTCGCCCATGTCCTCGACTGTCCTCGACACGGTGCGTGCCAAGTCTCCATCTGATGTACTCGTCCACTTACCGTGACTTGCTTCATAGGGGTATGCTGATAGTGTGGTGGTGATGCAATTATATGCCGCCAACCCAGGCATGAGCACTGCCCTGCATCCTCGTGAGTGGCGACGTTCATGGCATACAACCACTTCTTCTGTCGCACGCCTGTCCATGGAGCTGCCTATCAGCCGAACGCTGGATTGGCCACCAAATCGGAAATGGCTTGGAGGTTCTGTGGGCATTTTGCCCTTGTACTATGGCCGCGTGTCCTACTGTTGCTGGCACCGCCCTCGATCGGGTCTGTTTGGGTGACTTGGAACCAATAACAATACCGGCTTGTGTCGTGGTCATGTCGAGCGGGCACTGCCACATGGCCTGGGTCCTTCTCAGAGTAAGTGGACATCACCAACATTATGCGTCAAAGGACGTTTCTGACTTCTCGTTTCGAACACTAGGTCTCTGGTAGGGTTTGGCCTACGCGGTTTCTATGATATAAGCGAACATTCAGGCATGAAAGATATAGAGGAAAAGAGATAGTGTTGGATCAAGGCATAACCCTATACTGGTAGAGAGAGGGCCAACGTGGCTATCGCTGGCTTTCTTTTACTGAGTTAAAGTAGAAGCGCCGTTCTGTTCGGGCCTCCTGCTGGCATTACCTTATAAAAACAAACCTGCCTGGTTTCCGGTGAGACGAGGAGCTTAAGGAGGAAAGGCTGAGAAGTCAATTATTCAAAGCGGAGATAGGATGCAGAAGGTCAGCTACCACGAAACCTTGCTCTAGGAACGCTCGCACATAATCGTCAGGAAGCCTATTATCGCACACTATTCCCTACACTCGTGTGGCACTTCGGCTAGGCGGTACTTAGCTGACGACCAGTTGGATCGAGGCCCGGTATCGCCCCTAGAGCGCTCCGCTGCCGAGAACTCGTAGGCTCGATTGCGGAAGTGCCACTCTCCACCAGTGCCCGGGATACTCCCCGCTTGCATAATCTTCTAGCTTTATGTAAGCGGTAGTCTCAGCGACTAATTAGCCGAACATAGGAGTCGATCTGTCGCTTGCAGTATCGAAGTCCTGCGCGGAAGACATGGAAAAGGCGCAAGGGCGGAGAAAGCATAATTCAGAATTCTGGAGACGTTAGGGAGGGCATAGCGAGAAATATGACGAGTGGCAGTAGTGAGGCGAGATGGAGAAGTGTAACCGCCCATATCAGTATACATGAATGAAGCAGAATAACAGAAGCTATGTGAGTATTTACAATTGTAAACGAAGCGGAATGACCCGGTAAGATACATGACTATTTGCTCGACCGAATATACAGCCTGAGCTACACTCTAGACGAGTTCGAGAGATTGTATAGCTTCCCGCTTGCTCCCGAAGAGCGGGACCTGCGTCGAGATCTGGAAGAAGCGGGCTTGACAAGGGAGATTTTGGAGTTCTTTGGTATACTAAGGCGAATGAATTGGCGGAGCGCGAAATAAAGTCAGAGACAAAGCCGAGGATTGGCTCGTAGAAGCCGTATTTCCGGTGGTGGGGCTGGAGCGAAAGTTTCAGGCCCAGTGATAGCCATAGTGCTTAAGGTGGTTATGAAAACTTAGTAAGGTTATGGTGGTAGACGCCGTGCAGGCGGGCGTGAAGATGAAGTCTCTTTCTGTTGAATGACTAAGCTGCTCTTGCTTAATAGATGGCCACAGCGCTCTAGCTTGCAAGAGTTGAGGACATGAGTAAGAAGGCTTGCATGGATATCGAGGTGCAACAAATGCCGCGAAACCATGCAGTGGCTATTCGAGGCTCACCAGTGGGTGCAGGAAGTCAGCTTCCTGATTGTTATCGGGGTATGTAGCTTTTGCTGAGTACTGAGTACTTTGTTTGTGCATGGATGGACCAACCGAAAGACAAGGGTATCTAGACGCTTCTATCGATCTCTTTACACATTTCTGTTTCTCATCAGTCTCGTAGTGCGTCAAAATTACTAGCAATAAGATTAGTAGATGACACATTGGAAGCGATTTAGCCAAACAAGGATATAGCATTACCAGAAAATAGTCCGCCACCGGCTTCTTCGCCGGCATTCCCCTACTGTCCTGCGGCGCTGCTTCGAAGACTCTGTACCGCCTTCCTGGCCCAGACTTAATTTCCCCATCCTTCGGCAATGCACTGTCTTTCAACGCTGCAGCCCTGCCAATATCACCGTTACTTCTACTGATGATACCACCTCCTGTCATATCTTCACCCAATTCCAGTATCGCCGCTACATTTCCACACCTATAGCAGTAGTTTGGCGCGGACCACACGGTGACGATACTACTATCGAACATCTCTTTGAAACCTTCCATCACGAGTTGATGCGCTCGAGCTATGAGTGATAGATCGTTTATATGATTGAATCGCTTAACGATATCTGCGCCGAAGAGGAAGCCTGCGCCTCGAGGAGATAGTCCCCATCCATCAATATCGTCAGGGTCGCTCCAGAGCAGGTCACACATTGCGCCTTCGTGGGGAACTTCTTGCTTTCGATCCAACAAGCGTATCTTGTCGACACTGTCGATGAGTGGTGAGAGGCCGCCATGCACGCAGAGGACCGCGCCACCGGAGCTGGAGACGGGTGAGGACGTGCTACCTGCGGCGGATGTGCCTGGTGGACCGGTCTTACTGGGTGTATCTTGGTTCTGAGAAGGCGATGCGGGCGGGGAGGAGCCCATTTCGTGGTCAAGCAGACGTCGACGGGAGCGCGCAAAGCGGGCGGTAATTTCATTTCTGCTGTTCATAATCTCAATTTCTATAGAATCGTCCACTGGCGGCATATTGGATTGAGAACCCGGTTCCAAGGGTGAAGGCTCGAGAGTGGATGATGTACCGAGCACCAAGGCCCCGAGCGCGAGGTAATCGAAAACCTCGCAGCAGTACCGCCATACGTTCGCGCTACCATATTTGCGCAGACATTCGTCGTAGAAGCCGTAGACGGTAGTGATCTGCCTTGACTCATGATTCCCCCGTATCAGAGTTATGCGATCTGGATAGCGGACTTTGAGGCAGAGGAGGAGGAGGAAGGATTCTAAGCTGTAGAAGCCGCGATCCACGAAGTCGCCCATGAAGAGGTAGTTCGTGTCTGGAACATCGCCACCGACGCGAAAGAGTTCCATCAGGTCGTGGAATTGGCCGTGTATGTCTCCGCATATTGTCACAGGAGCGTCGACTTGGACGACGTTGCCTTCTTCGATGAGGAGTTCACGGGCTTTGTAGCAGAGTTCGCGGACTGAGAATTCGGGGATGGTGCGGCAGGCGCGAAGGGCGGCGATCCATCTGCCAGAGTGCCAAACGTCAGCGACCTTGAAGAGCTGAAGGGTGGGAATGATATGGCGGAAGGAGAAGTACTTGTCCAGGTCGCTCATTATTCGGGAGCCGCCACTTCGGGCAGTCACGGCGACAAATATATCCCCGACAAATCCGCAGTTTATAGCTCTTACTATGACTTGAACTGCACACTTTTTGAACGGTCGTTGTATGCCGATTCAGGGAGGCTATTGCGGTGTGATGAAAGTCAATAAGCCCATGTCATTTGGTTGTCTCTCACGGTTAATGGACGGGCAATCGCGAGTTGGAGGGATCCGAAGGGGCTGTTACTTCGCCGCTGAAGCTCTTCTGCTCGGTCTGTGGCTCGGTCTTCGTCCCTGATAGGGCTCCCAACAGGTTGCGCCAATGTAGAAGCTTGATGGGCTGGGTAGATTTCAATGACGCCACACTTGGAATCCCCGAGACAAGCGCGCTTGGCGCGTTAGTTTCGTGCTGCTAAGGGGGAAGAATAGGGCTGAAACGGTATTGGTGTGTTTATTATGTAACTTTTCTCCATTTCTACATCTGTAGTGTCTAACACAAATATGTTTGATCCACGCAGCAGCCTGTTCGCTCTAGAGGACCAGTTTATTGCGCCAACATGGACGAAGCTGACCTCAAGCTTCAGAAAGCATCCGAGGAACTCATCAGTGACTTCATAAATGCCTTGCCCAAACTAACTAGGCATACACGCGTCAAAACTGAGAAGGTCAATGGCTTAGTCAAGCTACTGGAACCTTTCCAGGAATGGCCTCAACTGTTAGATCCGCATTTGAGCAGCATCGTCTCGAGGCTGGCAGGTGCTTTCATTTCATTCCTGGATGAGATCACGAAGCAGTGGAATTCAGAAACACTAGTGGTAGGAGTAATACCTGTATGGAGGGCAATATGCATGCTACTGTATACACTGTGCAAAGTCAGAGGGTACAAAGTCATCATTCGTTTCTTCAACAATGAACCAAAGTACCTCGAGCCTATGCTAGCTGCTTTCAACGTCTTGACCAAGAAGAAAATATTTCCTCAGAGTTCAGAGACTGCTAATATATCCTCATCATCCTGGGAGGAGAGGTATATCGTTCTTCTTTGGTTGTCGCACCTGATGCTCACACCCTTCGACCTGTTATCCATTTCTTCGGAGACACGCGAATCACAATTGATTGCACTGTCCGGTGGACCTACATTACCGGATGAGATAGCTTGGATTGCCAATCAGTGTATTCGGCTGTCAATCTACCATCTCGCCGAATCAGGTAAGGAGCGTGAGGCAGCTGCGATCTTACTCGTTCGCGTCGCCTTGCGGCCTGATATGCAAAAGCATGCTTTGCTCCAAAATTTGCTTCAGTGGACATTATTGTTATTGGAAGGCCAATCATTAGGTGGAGTCTTCAGTGGCAAATCCGCTATATATGTCCCTATCGGTCTCCTTTCTTTCCTTGCTGGGGTGGTAATGTCGGCGGATACAGCGATGATAGCACCCTATCTTGGAGACGTCTTCAAGACCATTTTGACCATATCTTCTGAAGGGTCCGGATCCACTAGTCGTTTCGCTTTCTCGGCTCTGACTCGAAAGCTCATTATCAAAACCCTCCGATCTGTTGTTGTCCATTTGCAGAGCCCTTCGCTGACAAAAATCCCGCATGCGGCCACAGTAACATGTTCGAAAGAGGAGATGGTAGAAGAAGTCATCGATTATCTACTCAACAGTCTCGCGGACAAAGATACGCCTGTGCGATATGCTGCCAGTAAAGCTTTGAGTATGATCGCTGCTCAACTCGAACCCGCACTGGCTGCGGACATTGTTGAGGCGGTTGTTGGAAGCTTGGAAGAAAATGTTCTCTGGAATGATATATGCACTGGCGAGACAATCCCGAATTTGGATTCCGACATGTCAAACTCAATGTTGGTCAGACGGAATCTATCAGCCGTGGATGCTCTCCGATGGCATGGGCTCGTATTGACTCTTTCCCAACTTTTGTTCCGTAGATCTGCCCCCCCAAACCAGCTTCCAGATATCCTAAACGCTCTTATACTTGCTCTAGGCTTTGAACAGCGATCCACCACTGGTAATTCTGTCGGCACTAGCGTCCGTGATGCCGCATGCTTCGGAATATGGGCTATAGCTAGGCGCTACACCACCGAAGAACTCCAGGCCGTCGATGCTTCAACAATCAAGGCTGGAAGTAACGTAGAAACTCCAACATCACTTCTACAGATACTCGCCAACGAGCTCATTTGCGCGGCTACCTTGGACTCTGCTGGGAATATCCGTCGCGGGGCATCGGCAGCTTTGCAGGAATTGATCGGCAGACACCCTGACATGATCGAGCAAGGGATTTCTGTGGTCCAAGCAGTTGACTATCATGCTGTGGCGCTACGGTCAAGAGCATTGATTGAAGTGTCTCTTGCAGTTTCAAGCTTGAGCCCCCTGTACTGGCGTGCCGCCTTTGATGGCCTACTGACTTGGAGAGGGGTTGGTTCTCCAGATGCACAATCCCGCCGTGATGCTGCAACTGCAATCGGAATTCTTTCCGAGGGCGGCCTTCAGACCGTTCTCAAAGGAGTTCGACAAGCCTTAAGGTCAACAAAAAAAACCAACATTGAAGAATGTCAAGCTTTGCTGCTTTCAATGGCTGCCATAATCCAGAGATTTGATCAGCCACAGAGCATGGAACAAGCGCAGCATCTACCAATCACAAATGAAGGTGTGGGAAATATTTTTGACGATCTATCACTAAATCAAAAACACTTTGCGTCTCCTGCCCTTAGACCAACGTTGACCGCTGAGGCCGTCTCGAGCTTGATCAAAGCAGTTGCTCGTGTAGCGCGGGTCTCCTCGGCGATGGACAGCATTCTAAAGCAAGACTTATTGAAGCGGATCGAAGAACTCCAGTGGTGCCTCAAGCTCAAGGAAGGCTTAATCATCCACACTGCGAGCGAAGCCATCTATGAGCTGTTTTTTGCCATGGACGAGGAAACCTCCACTTCGGCAATCCGAAAATGGATGATGTCGCTCGAAGTTACGAGCAGTTCTAGGATCAGAATTTACGGTGCGTCGATGGCACTTGCCATGGCGTATCGTCATAAAAGCATCTGTGATCCTCAACAAGCAAATCAGATCAAATGTGCTTTACTGGCTCAAACAGAGAGCACTGATATCGATGCCAAGATTTGGGCGTTAAAGAGTCTGACGTCTAGTGTGTTGGCTGCTGAAGGTACTTGTTCTTACTCGTCTCCCTTGCAATCGAGTTGCTGATAGCCAAAGATCCGGATGCTGTTACGATCGAGGCTCTCCTACGGTGTTTGAAGGATCATACTACAGACCAGCGTGGTGATGTTGGCTCGCTGGTACGGCTGGAAGCAATCAGAGGAGTAGCGGCTGTTGTCAAAAGAGGGATACATTTTCCGTTGTCTGATCTCAAAAGGCTGATTTCTAAAGTATGTGGCTTGGCCGTTGAAAAGCTTGACAAAGTCCGGCTGCGGGCATCCCGTTGTCTCAATGAACTTCCCGCAGCAGTGATGTACGTACATATAATTCGATCCCTCGGATCTTCAATGAATTAATGTAATATTTAGGATGAACTCTATAACCCTTCATTGCACCCAGGACTCCACATCGTCTGACTATTTTCGACACTTCCTATCGCTAAGCACGATTCCAGAGTTTCGCCGAGACATATTAGAGGATCTGGCTGTCACAGCAAGCTCAGGCTCGGAGTCTCTTCTTGTTGCTTCTCGAGCTGCATTGGCTGCGCATGCCGAGGAGATCATGCCAAGTCAACTTGACGAGTTATGCTGTACACTCGTAGATATGATCAAGTCTAACTTAGCAGATGACAAGGTACCAGTCAATGATAGACTGCTTATTCCAGCAATGGATGCCCTGGGATTCCTATTTGAGATTGGGGTCATGGGACGGCTCATGGATGTAGAAAATTACATTAGCCTAACCTGCCTGGTCAAAAGCGCCCATCACAAATCTCTCAATATCCGAAAGCTCGAAGCCGCCATTCAGATCTACTCCGGTATCCTTACCACCGCAAAATTTATCCAACTTCATAGCGATACACTCCTCCAACTGACCAGCATGCTACTGCATCAGTATCCCAAGATCCGCAATGCGGCTGCAGACACCTTGTTTCTAGAATTTTCAGACTGTAATTTACTTAGAAGCGTCAACTGGACTGAGAAAAAGGATGCCAAGAGGGAATATATAAAAACCATCAGAGCGCAAATCGAGGAGATCATGCTCTCCAGAGCCGAAAATTTGCATGGCCGACTATTTACCGCATAAAATTTTCACGTATCGGATGTTCCACCATCATGCGAATCCAATTTAGCAGATATGATGCCAGATATGCTTTCCCGAGGATTGTTTCAGGGCGCTAACGTCGGTTTTGTTCTATGAACGTCAGGCCCGGGTCGACGATGTATAGCACCATTCACGGAAGCATCATGTGTAGGCTGCGCGCTTTGATGGGGAGATGTCTGATTCGAGGCAAATGAAATACCTGGCACTTCGACGTCGAGCAGGTTTTCCGCTGGGGTGCAGAGTCCGTCACATGTTGGTTGATATACGTAGTTCGATGTTAAACGTCCAGCCTTATTAGGATCATTATCTCCAGAAACAGGAACGCTTCCACAGTATCTGCAGCCATGATAGGCTAGATCGTTGATTCTCTGCTTGAGGACAAGGCCGCTGACGCCCTTGATGGGTACATTGCCATCAAAGAACAGGCAGATACCTCCAATCGCCCAATGTGCATTCTTGGCACAGATGATCTGGTCATGCAGAAAAAGCATGCATTATCGTTGATTTGTGTCCAGATTGTATGGTTGAATGAGGAGATAAGTTGTTCACTATTGACGGTATTAAACCATCGGCTGCATTGGCTGCTTCCATTGCAGTTGATTCCTTTGGGTGGATATACCCTCCTAGCTGGTGCGCATCTCAAGGTTAGGAACGCCCCAAAAAGGAAGAATCCTTGTCCGTGTAGATTCATCTGTGTCCATATTAGTAAAATATCGGCTTCGACGTTCACGACCAACTACAATAGTCACTTGCAATTAATGCCAGACCTTAGCGCGTTCCACCGGCAATCATAATAAGGGTCAAAGATGACGAAGAAGACAAAGGCTGAACAGTAGTACAGGAAGTATGCCAAACTCATTGGACGTGTGTATGTTAGTCCTGCCGGTTGGTGAGAAAATGATTAATAAAACTGCGCGGCAATAAAATCCCAAGGTCCACACATTCACCAAAGGCGTCCCAATGACTGGACAATCCGAAGTGGAGTGGGATACTGCCGATCATCTCAGCATCTGCCGCAACACGATTCGCGCATCGGCTGTGACCCAAGAATCATCTATCGATGGTTGGAATGATTGGCTAAGAATCTTTGCTCGAAATCGTAAAGCCTTCCGACTTCCTTTTTACTCTCGACCTACTCAACAACTCTCGTGGTCTGCGACAATGTATCTAGCCTTTCTGGTAGTTATACTCAATCTTAGCAACACAGTCGCTCAGAGCCTCGCCATCGCCTTGTCTTCGGCCGTAGTGGCTCAAACCCCGTCAGTTCTACCTATCTCTTTGAACAGCTCAGCTTTAGGTTTCTCCCCTCGTCCAGCCCTCCCCTACCACGTGCAAGTTGGTGAAACCGATATCTCGGTCCAGATCATGCAATATTACCCTCTCATGGATCCCCACAAGCTCTGTTCCTGTATCATCTTCGCCCTAATTGAGATATATGAGTACGCGCTATATGACCATGGGAACGCACCTGTCCGTGGTGATATCTACAGCATCAGCCTAGATGGCATAATCTTGGATTTCCAGAAATATACAGCGAGGCGTGGAGCGCGCCTTACTTATATGGCGGTTGTGAGGGCATTGCAGGCGTTGCAGATCTTTGCACATCAATATGGGTCTTTTGGGATGGAGTTAATCGTCTATGAGCTTGGTGTACAGGTTGGCCACGCTGAGATCAGAAGAGTCCTTGAGCATTCGACCAAAGAGTGACTTGAAGATTCCTACTCACGACTAGCAAGACCCTTCTTGCACAACCGATTCAAAGTGCAAAGCGTTTGAACCTAGATGCCAGATTGGCGTCCACTTGGAACCGCCCGACCTAATTCCATGATCTTGTCTGGGGAATCAGTAATTGTGGATCAACCGGTCCCCGCCACAATCACATCTTGACACCCTGGTTAGTACTATTCGTGGCAGCCTGCAAGGCCGGGAGCCCTTCCACCCAATGATCTCCCATACTCAGAATGAGCTCCCTAAGATCGGTTATGTTCAGATCCTTGCCACCTCCCGACTGCTTTGCAACCTTCGACTTCATATCCTTGACCTTGCCGAGCCCCGCCTCTTCCTCTGCATTGGGTGGACGGGGCGTCCAGCGTGGGCTACCGGCATCTAGATGCTCGGAAACGGCATGATTGGGTGAACCTGGAGGCGGGCAGAGCAAGACATCGATGCGGGTCTCTTTGATGAGTTTGCTTTCGACGGACTCCCAGAGGGGACCCAACAAGGTGGTGATATTGTCGGGATTATCCTCCCCAGTGACAATTAGGCGGCGGATTGGATATCTACTCATGTCAGCGATCAACAGCTTTTGGTAAACAATCAGAGATGTAGGGGTTGACTCACACTAGGCCTGCTTGCAAGCTCTGAAACGTGGTTGGGAATTCCAAGCCGAGACGACTGGCGAGGGCCTGGGCCTCAGGCTTGGTCTTAACAATATTGTTCCAATAGTAATGTGGATTCTTGTTGCTGTTACGACCTGCACGTCCAGGCATGATCGCTCAGTTGGTTGCAGTCAAGGCGAATATTGAAGTTTCTTGTTTGCGATGGTTCGGGTCACCAAGCTGGAATCGGCGAGATGTCAATGTGCGATCACGCGACCAAACAAACGGAGAAAGTTATAAACACACTGACGTAATAGTACTTTGTTTATCACGTGGACATAGAACCCTAATGCATTGACGGCGCGGACGGGAGATGCCGCCCCCACTGCTGGTCTTAAGTCACGATATCAGCTTGTTCTACTGTCTACCAGTCACGAACAGCAGCTCGACTTCTACGGATCGGACTCTCGACTTTCTCGCAGATGTCCTCAAATCTTAGGAAAATAGAAGTGTTTCATGCTGTCCGAGCAAATTCATGAATATCAGCCACTGTGAGGATAGATTCATGTGAATTTTCTGGATCGACCGCGAATCGACGACGAGATCCAAACTCATGGTAAATCCGTCAGATGGCTCCTCACAAGACTTACCATCAACAACTCTTGAGACATTGCTGGACTTGCAAGAAACATAATGTGTTAGGCTTGATAAAGTTAGAACGAGCTCCTTAATCACACTTGAAGATTGTATTTCCAAGTCCACAAGTCTACAAAATCCGATACTAGGAACTCGACGGAGACTTACCTCTCGCAGTCGTTGCCGATGGAGTCTGACACTGGGAACGCCAGCAATTGTTGTTTCCTGCATGGTACTACCGTAATTGCCACTGGCGGACGCTCGCTTTCGACGGAAGTTGCAGGACACTCACTGTCAACTCATCTGTAGCTAGTGTATTACATTAGCTAGAAACAAAAACATTTCAATGCTGGATTTCCTAGAAAGACCTGCGGATACTCATCGCGTGTAAAAGGTGGATAGGTGGATCCCATAAAACTTCAGACGGCGTTCCTGCGTCGATTAGCGCTCAGAACGAGGCGCGCAGCTTTTTCGGTAATCCCACAGAATCGACACCCTTGATGCTCGTCATCAGGGTCTAGCGGCGCATCAGCCTTTAGTACATTGCTGGAACGAGCCGAGCCAAGTCGCGCAGAACCGAGGTGCCTGACACACTTTTCCGGAACTCCCACTTCAACGATGTCGCAAGAGGTTTCTCTTCTGTTCCGACCCCATTATAGGGCCATCGGATATGAGAGGGTATAGTCCATCTGTTCCTGCTTCTCCACGTTTTCAGGCGATTTGCGCATGTGCGCCATCCCTTGCACCAATCGTTTAGTGCGGCGCTTTCGAAATTGTCATTAATTCGCCACTTTCGCCATTATGTATACCAAGGGTCGACGACCTCGGACTGCGCAAGGTTCCTCATCCTCAGTGAACGGTACTTTGGCGCATTCTTGGCATCAACATGAAGATCATCAGTCTGCCTTTCATCTTTTCCTCTTTACTGAGCGTCGCCTGGGCAGCTTCCCGTCCAGAATGCTTCCCAGTCAGCCCAGCATGTCTCCGACCTCAGGTACACGAGTGTCGCGATGCTATTATGAAGATGCGCCACACCGATCCTGGTTATGTGACAATCTTTGGTCGTCATCCACCACATAGGAGAAACACCATCGATGTACCGCGAGTATGGCACAGTGACCCCAGGAATTGTGCTGTCAAGCTAGACGTGGTTTTGCCTGCAGCCACCGACAGCTTTAGGCTACAAACGCTTACTTTACAAGGAGAGGAGATCATTGCTGCCTGTATTATTGGAGGGAATCACTGTGGGGGGGCCATGAATGTTGGTCCAAATAAGGTCATGCAGCTTCAAGTTGGATACTATGCGGCGATAGCGCCATCATGGCGAACGATGAGACCGCTGACGAACGTCTCACTCCCCCTCCTACCGATAACTGTCAACTTTGCTTCCAATAATGGCGACGATGCATCGGCTTCGTCATGACAAGGGGAACTCCGGATAGATGGACTAGAGCGCAAATTCTCGGGGTGGACATGGCTAAGGTTATATACCGAAGATGAGGGAGGAAAGGCATGGGTCAATAGCTCTCGAGTGTAGTTTCGCTGGCTGGATCATCGCTTGATCACTCACGAGGAACCTCCGCTGGACGAGGTACTCGTACTATCAAGCACACCGTCACTTCGGCGCGAAAATCCCATAAGAGCACCCCGTCAATCTTGATTTGAGTGGCTGGCACAAAGTTCTCCACTGGAATTACTCGGTGATTGGATTAGGCATCCCTTGTATTTCAACCATGAATTTGAATGACCACGCCAAGGTCTTTATCACTTTGTCTTTACCGTACGAGGTACAAGAAGTAGTCTCAATTGCGGCGTGGCGTCCGCGTGTCACTCCAAGCAACGTCGTTAGCCTGTCTCGCCTATTCAACAGGGGCTCAAGGACTAAGAGCTCGCTTAAGTAGCCCCAGTAGATCCATCCCGTCTTCCACCGGTTCAGGTTGCCCCCAAAGTCTTCAGATACCATTTGAAACAAGCCGTCAGCAACGGATCTACCGCGTCGAACTTTACTTCATCGACTCCCAGCAAGCACCGCCTACTTCGTTCAGGTCATGAAGCAGCCTCCAGAAGTGTCAGCCTCCGTGCTGCAAAGGCCACACAAGGCAACCTCGGTGCTGCCAGCGGCGCCCTCGCAATGTTTGCTCATTTCAGATCTTCGTTGAATCTCCTGCTTAATTTCTATTTACTGGTCTCTATCGCCTCAGCAGCATGCTACTATCCCAACGGCACCGACGTAGCAGCCTTCACCTCCCAAAACGAGGCTTACCAACCATGCAATGTTACCGCCCAAGCGAGCATGTGCTGCCGCATTAACATCGCTGATGAATCGGGTCGAGATCACTGTCGCTCCGACGGCCTCTGTGCAAGTCCCAAGCGCCAGTATCTCTGGAGGGAGTCGTGCTCTGACCCTACTTGGAAAAGCCCGCATTGCCAAAAGCTGTGTTTAGACTACGACGGTACGTTCTCGCTATCGTTGCGCTTTCGACCACTGTAGTGGCTGACGCAAGTGAACCGTGTACAGGATTAGATCCCTTCGGCAACAGCGTAGTCAACAACAACGTGGCGCTGACCGTTTGCGATGATGGAAGTCTGTGCTGTGGGACTAAGACCAATGGCTCGACATGCTGTATCGAAGGTAAGGGGGTTTGGATGGTTGATGGCAAAGAGACAACCGTCAACCCCAACGCAACCGTTTCCACCTCTACGAGCGCTCTCCCTGCATCCACATCCTCAGCCTCTACTGCAGCGAATGCCGCGGAGTCTACGTCCTCTACACCGAAGTCTTCCTCGCACAAAAGCAATACAGGCGCAATAGCTGGAGGAGTGGTCGGCGGCGTCGTCGGCCTGGCCGTCATTGGAGGCGCAATATACTGGCTGTTCCATCCAAGACAATTGGGGAACGGAGATCCGTCGCAGTCGAACTACAATGGGCAGCATACAGCGGTCGGTTCTGGGGCAGAGAAGCGGTACAGGCCGGAACTGCCTGATACGGAAATACCGTATGAAGCGGACGGCATGCAGAGGAACGAGCTGGACGGTGGATCGAAGCAGATATGGGTACAAACTTAGACGGTTATTCTCTTTCCTGACAGTGAAGTGCGCTGGAGTGTTTGTGCAAAAGCACACAACAGCTCTATCAGGTCTCGTCTTTCCCCAATATGGTAAATCAATAACTCTTTGGATTTTTCTTTCGTGAATATCACTTCACAGCACCGTCTTATTGTCAACATACACCACGGATATGTTCCCAGCAGTTCTCATTCTTCAAATTTGCGATCCTCTTGTACCCGTGGGTTTCCAAGCCTTTCTCTTCCTGCCTTCTTCGCATTTTACAACCGAATGAAACGGTAAGGATTATTGTTTAACAGTATATTTAATGTTTTGGTTGAAATTCTTTGCCTGGCAATTTCTCCATCTATGCGCATGTCCAGCATGGGTCCAAGAAATTTAGTGAGAGGATGAAGATTTGATAGTGGCGAATTCTGAGACGTAGTTCCCGGAACTTCATATTTTCTCCTTGCCGAGCTAGCTAGCTAATTTCATCTTTGATCGATGGAATATATAATTGAACATCATATTACTGTAAAGAATCTCCTTTTCTAAAATTAATCAAGAGTCTACATGGTACGGAGTACATGCGAGACGTTTATCTCTAATGACGCCGTGATCTCGTCATTGTGCATGTCACAAATATCCACCTCCAGGTACATATAGTTCGAGCTATCAATGGATGAACTAATAATGAGCCAACAGAACTTCCATAGCAAAACATGTCTGGACCTATCCTCGTGACAACTGCTACCGGGAAGCAGGGTGGCGCCGCCATTCGCGCCCTTCTCAAGCTATCCAACCCACCCAGCACCATCCTTGCACTCACTCGGTCTGCTTCGTCCTCCGGCGCGCAAAAGCTGGCATCAACCTCCACATCTATCAAGTTAGTCGAGGGCAATCTTGACAATGTTCCCGCAATCTTCGATGCTGCCAAGAAGCTCGTTGATCAGCCACTCTGGGGCGTCTACTCCGTTCAGTTGCCCCAGGGTATGGACATTGGCAACGAAGAAGCCCAAGGCAAGAGCCTCATCAACGAGAGTCTCTCCCGAGGGGTCAAGCATTTCGTCTACAGCAGCGTCGACCGCGGCGGCAACGAGAAGAGCTGGTCCAATCCCACGGACATCCCCCATTTCCGCTCGAAGCACAACATCGAGCTATACCTCCGCGAGAAAACCAAGGGCTCCGAGATGACCTGGACAATCCTGCGACCTGTAGCCTTCATGGACAACCTTGCGCCGGGCATGCAATCGCGCGTGTTCCTCGCCTCGCTCAATGCTACTCTGAAGAAGGAGCAGTCTTTGCAGTTTGTCGCTGTCCGCGATATCGGTATCTTTGCTGCCAAAGCCTTTGAGAAGCCTGAGGAGTACAGTGGCAAGGCCATTGGTCTTGCGGGGGATGATCTTACCGTTGAGCAGATATCTGGAGCCTTCAAGGAAGCGACTGGCAAGGCGGTGACGCCCACCTTCACGATATTCGGTAGTGCTCTGAAGCTGGTCAGCGGTGAGATGCGGGCTATGGTCAATTGGTTCGCACGTGAGGGCTACGGCGTTGATGTTGCAGCTTTGAGGAATGAGCATCCCGAATTACTTGATATGAAGACGTGGGTTATTGAGGAAAGCAACTTTGAGAAGAAGAAATGAGTAGTTTGAACTGCACTGATTTGGCGTGGACGATGACTAGGTGTATGGGTCTTCTATGTTAGTCACTTTGTACATACCTCAACATATGTTTATAGAGTCTTTATTTCTTCTGTCAATGTATGGACAACCTACTACCTTATAATTGGACCCATTGATCTGCTTGTCCGGAGTTCCCGCAGATTAACCATTATCTACAACCGCCATTGTCAAAATACCCGATATTGGAACGAATACCTCCAATCCGTCTCATGAGGCCAAATTGAATGAGAAGTGACACCAGGTGAGGAGTCAAGCTTCAACCCTTACCCTGAGATGATCTCAGATTATCTCAGATTATAGCGCCGATGGTCCATTGGCCAATCAGGGCGAGTGCAGGGTCGGTGGACTGTTGCCGACCAGCTCTCTTCCGCCCTCTTTTCCGGACTCGTGTTGACGTGAAGGCAATAGCTTATGTGCACGCGATCGCATCTTCGTCGCCTCCCTCTTAAAACCTCACTCGACCCTGTCGGCCATTCTCTCCGTCTCAACATGTCCTGGCAGGCAGAGGTAGATCCTTACACCGCCTTTTCCATCTCCTGCTGTTGTCAAGCTACATCTACCTTAAGCTGGAGGTTGTTCACTTGCTAACATTCACTGTGTTATAGCAGCCTTGCTGTGAGATGACCCAGACAGCGAGCCTCACCGAACTCTCTCGACCGCATCACCGAGCAGATACGACCTTTGTGCGACTGACGGCGATCAGTCCCTCGGACGTCCCCTCTTGCCTCTGCCACCTGTCGCGCGACCCCTTCATGGCTTCAATCAATCTATGGGACAAAGCAGTCGCCTGGAGCGGGTGAAGACATGTCAAATACAGCCATCTCTCTGCGATATTAAGATGTTCCTCGAACTACCCATATCTGGCCTGCACCGCCTGTTCCACACTGCTCCTTCACCTTCTCACCCGTCGCGCGAAAAGACATCAATCGAAGCTCTCACCGAGGACACTCACACCTACGGCCTCCTCTACCCCGACTCGGAAACCCTGCTTAATACTCCTCACAAAATTTACCCTCTCAGCCAGCTAGACTCTACCGCGGTCGTATCAGCAGCTACCAGCTACGACGATCGGGATGACTTGGACATACAGAGCTCACGAGACATACGCGTTCTTGTCGCCCAGGATGGAAATGCTGTAATTCAGCAACCTCGAGTCCTCTATGATTCCCACCCTCCAGCTTCACCGCGCCCACCCTCACCCTCAAGCGCTGGAGGCAAACCAAGGCGGGAAGAAGCCGAAGTCATCAACGGAGACCCGATATCTCCAGGATCAGGCAAGGCAAACGGGAAAAGTGGAAGAACTCCAACCTCAAAAAACAAAAAGTCTTTCGCTACACCTCAAAGCTCACCTTCTTCGCCAGAGAGTGATTCAAGAAGCGCCTTCTGGACCTCACAAACTCGAAGGGCTGGGATCAGGTCATCGGCTCACGAGGAAGAGTCGGCTCAGGCTCGCAATGCGAGAGAAAGTCGAGAAGAAACGGATGCATTGTTGGGATGTATGTTTGGGCAAACCGGTCTCCCTCTTGCCTCAAGCACAAAGCTACATATCAATCCACCAAGGTCAACACCCAGTCGGCATGGGACTACACTTTCAGAGTCGCCGGATTTGGCGAGCTCCCGACTTTTTTCCAAGAGGAAGACACCGCTTACGCGGTCGATGACCGTTGAAGATCTCCAGAACACTCCTGTGTCGACCGGTGACGTAGACACACTGGAAACAACCCAGCATATGAAAGGTCCTTCCATCCTCATCACCCGACTGTTCTCCGTCGAAATACCAAGCCCGACCGTTGCCAAAGCTACGACAGAAGAAGACAGTCCCGAGCCGCCCCAGAAATCTGCAACACTATCAACCGACGACAAGACAAAGCAGATAAAGGTCCCCAAGTATGGTGTTGCCGTTTTGATACAATTACCCGCAGTCAAGCGACAAACTGTGCCATCCATTTTGCAGTCGCATCGACCGCGTTTGGGTTCCTCCCATGAAGAGTCTCACCACTTAATCGCTCTGCGCGATAAATTAACATCTGAGGCATCATTGCTGGCTAAGGATGACTCTGCCATTATCGACCAGGATATTGAGCGCATAGTAGCACACTGGAGCGTCCTGACTCGGGCCGTGTCAAAATTTGAAGCGGTTTCTCGTTGTGCAATCACCACTCAGCTTCAAGTTCTCAGTAGTCGTGAGCTCTCCCGTCCAACAACCATGAAGGGCAACCCTCAGAGCTCAATTAGGGCCGAGATACCGCAAAAGAAATACAAGCAACCCTCGCAGCGTACTGTACAGCTCCCTAGTCAAGCTTTACATGATTCCTCGGATATAACGAATCTAGCATCAGAGATCAGCCAGCGGATTGCATCTGCTTTGAAGACGCGACGAGTCCTCACAGGTCAAGGGCGCTGGGGCGTATGGCGAGAGGAAGCAAGGTGGGTTGGCCGATGGGCTGGCGGAAAAGAACAGAATTTCTTCTTCTTTAATCTGTTGACGGCTTTCCTTGGAAATCATACAGAATGGATGGATTCTTTGCACCCGAACTGGTTAGATGGTAGGCGTGTCGAGAAGACGCCACGGGAAACGCATTCACTCCGACATCGTACGGTCATTGTGTCGGCGGATAAGATGGCAGCTCGACGTCTAGTCTTCTTGCTCTCTGCTTTCTTACCCTCTTCGTATGCGTCGCTACAACCAGAAGCGCTAGCCCGTCCTTTTACGTCAAGGTCTAGCACTGGACTATCTGGGTCGCCACCAGCTGGTGTGCTAATTCCTCGAGAAAGATCTTTACGTAGAACTATAAACCGGAAATCTAGGGGCAATCGAACTGGAAGCCCGATCCACCTTCATGAAAGATCTATCAGCTTCAACACTCAAGACATGTTAAATGAAACCACTAGCCTGACTGGCTATCGAAGCATGCCTGGACACAGCCGCCGTACATCGGATACTCGATCTATTAGGAGCCTTGCATTACCTATCCCCACTAGCAATGCAGACACACGAAAAAGCAGCATCGCCACTTTGTCCACAATGATTCCTGATTCTGTGGCAGTACCGCACTTCGCCAGTCCACCCACAGGCATCAGCGGTACAACGGCAGCCCCCAGACCTGGCAGCAGCGGCAGCTTGGCATCACTTTCGCTCCGCCGCACTTTATCGCGATCCGAGAGTACTGTAGAGAGCCTCAGCCCTGACTCCCCATCCGCAAGCCGTTGGGGAAGCATGCTCAGTGGCTTTTGGAGTACCCGCCGAGGATCTTCCACCGATCATAGCGATCCGATGGGTTCTCCGCGTGATGGTCTGGGAATATCTGGCATGCATTGCTCGAGTAGTCCGGGCAAGCTAGCAAAAATGGTTGAAGAACTGGATGACCAATCCGCCACAGCACCCAACGATCACGACCGGGAAACATTGCATGGGCCACCTAGTCCAGGTACGATTGTAGAAGGAACATTGGCAGAACGAGACGGAGCAACGGCTGCTAGAGACATACCAGAGCGCGTCAAAGCGGAAGAATTTCCAATGAAACTATCTATCGATACTAATGACGGAGTGGTCGATGTCGATTTACCGATGTCAAATTCGTACTCTTCATCATTTGACTCGACGATAAGCTCGCCAAGATTTCCCAGATCGGCAGCGAGCAGCTTCAACGACCATGCTTCAACTTATGGCCGAAGCTCACTCCATAGTCATACCTCATTGCCGGCTGGGTTTTCAGCTACCCTCGATGTCGCAGGATACCTCCAAAACTATCAGCCAGATTTCGCCCTACAAGCTGTACGCCCGTACAAGGGCCTCAAGGAGGAAATCACGGCGTCGATGCGCTCTGACACTATTGCAGACGTGACTTCAAGCACGGCCGCGGGTCCCAGCTGTACTACACTCATTGCTGATGCTACAACGTTCTCGATCACTCGCTTAACCCTGAGTCACCGAGCAGCCCCTTGGTCGGACAGTTCTACCTGCAAAGAGCATTTGAGAACCCAGAAGGTCACCGAGGAACCGGTGATGGATCTCGACCCCACCCTTATCTCAGCGGTCGAGCGCGTCATCACCCACAGTCAACCCTCCTCGGCCGCGCATTCTCGCGCCCCTTCGCCGTCTCACCAGCACGGTTCCAGGCAGGACCGGCACACGCGCCGGAGCATCAGCCCCCAGCTGGAAATACCGCGCAGCGGATGCCGCACGCTCATCCTTGGCGCTTTGGAGCAAGTGGCCAAGAGCGTTGCAGCAGAACAGCACGCCGCGAAAGGGAGAGATGTGGGAAGTAAGAAACATGAGCAGGAGATGGCGGCTGGTGAGGAAGCCGACAGTACGCTGCGGGAAGGGGTGCGGAGATGGTTGTGCGAGGTTGGGAGACAGGGAAGTCATGGCTGATCAACCCAAATCCTGTGGTGCTTGGTGCTTTTGCTGCATTTTAGCGTGCGATTTCTTCCAATTCTTCTAGCTTTTGCCTCTCGAGCCGACATCAGTATCAGTCCTCTGGCGAATACGCTCCATGGTATGGAGATATGCTCAGTAGTATGGAATAATTTTCATAGCTCGATGCCACTCCCGGTTGATGGCTGATCCTCAGATGTGGAGATGGCTCGGATGGCTTGGCATCCTTATCTCCCGCCATCTTATCTCTTATCTCTTATCTACGCGGAGTGGTTTGATAGCTTATGTAAGCCATTCGAGTCCGCGAGAGTTGTGACATTGTGACTGGTGGTGGCCAGGACGGGGAGCTGGAGCTGGAGCCACAGCTACAGAGCTTGGGTATTGCTTTGATGAGCACGATACACATCAAGTAGGTAACCCGATCAATTGTAGACGCGTGACATCCTACTCGTAGAGAAGAAGGAAAACCAGGGCAAGGGCGGGCGAGTGCCGAAGAGGCGCCGAGACAAGATGGCATCCTGCAGCAGTAGAGGCCCTTCACGATGGCTGCGAGAAGCTCACCACCATGGCATCTCTACACGTCCTTTTCCCACTCACATCCCACCATCCGGGCACATGCCTTCCCCCGATCTCTGATACCTGCCAGGTACCGTGCTTGGGTCGCAGGCGTGCAGAGCAACAAGGCATTTCTCTTACGTTCGTGTATCCGCAGCCAGGATAATCGCACAGAGCATCTCCGAGGAGCTTCGCCAAGTGACGCCATCTGCTCCCAACAGATCCATGGCCGAGGACCACCCCCAGCTTGCAAACCCTTCTCCTCCCAACAGTCCCAATGTCCACAGCGACACTCATGACAACAGCCTCGTCAGCCCCATCGCCTCGCCCTCATCTTCGTCGAGCAAGTCCAAGTCGCGCAAAAAGGATAAAGAGGCTTCCGCCGCTAGTAAGAGGAGGTGTGTGAGCACAGCATGCATCGCCTGTCGCAGGAGAAAGTCCAAGGTGAGACCATCCTTGCCCTTCACTATCAGCACCAGTGTTCCCGTGAAAGAAACAGAGACACCAAAATAGAGGTCACTTTCCCAATCGCACATTATTGTCATTTCGCGACTGTCGTCCCTCAGATACCGCACGCTGGCGAAGACCGAGGCTCGATCTTGGATGCATCGACATACTGACAGGATTCTACCCTAGTGCGATGGTAACACCCCAAGCTGCGCCGCTTGTTCCTCCGTCTACGGCACCGAATGCGTTTACGACCCTAATTCGGATCATCGACGAAAAGGCGTCTACAAGAAAGACATCGACAACCTTAAGACCCGCAACTCCACCCTCCAAACCCTCATACAAGCCATCCTCAACTACCCCGAAAATGAGGTTCCGGATCTCGTGAAGCAGATACGGACGTGTGAGAGCTTGGATGATGTCGCAGAGTCTATCCTCGCCAAAAACAATTCTCTGGTGGACGACGATCAAGATGAAGGCACTACCCTCAGCGATCCGGCGCTCTCAGTAGTCCCGAAATTTGAGAAAGAGTTATCCGGGAAATTGGGCGAGTTACGTTTGGACAATGGATCAGTGAGCGTGGTAGGAGGCACATCAAATCTGTTATACTTGGATGCGGAATCTACCGAAGGACAGCATCTTGCGTCATCTGCGAATGCCGAGCCATGGCCACAACAAGCAGACCCCTTAACATCCTGGACGGAGGTCACAACAGATGTAGAGCTTGTCGTACACCTTCTCAACATGTACTTTGCGTGGCACTATACCTACTTTACCACCCTTTCCAAGACCCTATTCTACCGGGATTTCTTACTCGGCAAGCCGCCTCCGGAGACAAAACGGAAAACGGAATACTGTACCAGCTTACTGGTCAACGCCATGTTGGCTTTGGGCTGTCATTTCACTTCTTGGCCGGCTGCGAGGCAGGACCCGTCGGACTCGGCCACTGCTGGCGATCATTTTTTAAAGAAGCCAAACGGTTGATGCTAGAGAACGACGAACATGAGAAGCCTAAATTGGCGACAGTGCAAGCTCTTGCGCTGATGTCTGTTCGAGAAGCCGGCTGTGGCAGAGAGGCTAGGGGCTGGGTATATAGCGGCATGAGCTTCCGGATGGCCCATGACTTGGGCTTAAACATTGAATCTGCTTTGACGAATCACGATGAACAAGAGACCGATGCTAGAAGGATCACTATGTGGGGCGCATTCCTGTTTGATAAGTACGCTCTCCGTTATGTACGAGTCTTCCGGTTGCGGTGCTGACCCGAACAGATGTTGGTCCAATTATCTTGGACGCCAACCCCAACTACCACTATCCAGCATCTCAGTACCAAAATTTGACGTCTTCCCAATGGAAGATGCCGACATGTGGTCACCGTATTTGGACTCAGGTATGGGCCAAGCAAATTCGCAGCCTTCGAGGACACGAGCCGTAGCATTACAGATTTCCGTTCTTTGCGAGATTAGCGGTGATCTGCTACTTTACTTCTACCATCCGACGCAGTTGGAGAAGCCAATAAGCAAACAGGCGGAGCTGAAGAAACTTAGTGAGTTACACACTAGGCTCGAAGCATGGCGGAAAACCCTCCCCAAGGAGTTGGAGCCAAGAGAAGGGCAATTGCCTGCTGTGCTTGTCATGCAGTAAGTCCTGAGCAGTCTAACCACCTCCTGAAAACGTGGGCATCGATAATATCTTTGTCCTCTGAATTTTGTGTTGCGATGCAACATCCCCTTGAATCTTGACCCCTGGAATTGTTCCCCCATCAAGTTTTACTGCGCTACCGGTATTCTTCCTTCCTCAGATGCTAATGGACTTGCAGCATGTTCTTTCAACTCCTCTTCATCCATCTCTTCCGCCCATTCCTACGATACAAGCCACCAGCGACACCTCTTCCCGCCCACGTCTCGCCCCGGAAACTCTGTACCCAAGCTGCAGGTATGATTTCCAAACTCGTCAGACTCTACAAACGCACCCATGGCCTTCGTCAGATTGTGAATATTGCCGTCTATATACTACATTCAGCATGCACTATTCACCTGCTCAACTTACCCGAAAAGAACGCGGAAAGGGATATCGTTCACGGAATCAAACATCTCGAAGAGATAGCGGAAAGCTGGCTGTGTGCGAGGAAGACGCTAGAGATCTTACATGCCGTTGGTAGACGATGGAATATCGAGATGCCAAAGGAAGCAGAGAAGGTCTTCGCCCGAGCTGAAGCAAAATTCGGTCATTACAAGATCGATCAGCTCTCACCGAAGAGCGAGTCCTCTCCGCCTATGGTCGCTTACCCGAGTTCCAAACAGCCATCTCTGCACCAGCAACAGCAATCTCCAGACGGCATGGACACCTCTTACTCGTTACTCATGGACTGCTTCAACCCCTCTCCCACCCAGGCGCTATCCCCAAGCACCGGCACCGTTCCTGACATGACTCGCCCTAGCGCATCCGTATCTCTACCCGCCCCGCAGCTCCAATCCACAGGTCTCAACCCCAAACCGCGACGGCAAAGCTATGTCCTACCTGCATCACAGCAAGAACTCTGGAACCAAGACCGAGCCCAAAGAGGCCCCAGCGCTCCCCAGGCCAATGCCCAAGTGTTATTTGGCGGCGTGGACAGCTTGGTGCAGGATAGCCAGGACTGGTGGTATAAAGACCAAAGCCAGCTGTTCGCCAACTGGAATGGGATGGGGTCGGAGCCTCTAATGGGTTCGACTGCGAACCCGAATGGGATGCCTGCTGCGTATGGGGCTGAAGGCTTCGGGAGTTATGGCGCTTAGATCGCTGCCTTCCCACCCGAGGTATCTGCTTGAAGGTTGATCATAGGAAGTGGCACCACAAAACGGAGAGGAAGAGGTAGAGTCGTTGGATACTCATTCCATTAGAAGTGAATTATGATGTCTTGTAATGAAGAACGACAGCACGAAGATACCATGGGATAAAGATCAAGTAGACGGAGGCAGCAAAATGAGGTTTCGGGACGGATTCTATTTGTATTGGAGACCGGACGGTAGGATCGAAGCAGCGTAGAAATAACATTCAACGAAGACCACGACCTGGCCGTGGCAGGTAGGTGTCCAGTAATCTGCTACCCCAAAAGTTCACGACCCTATACATGAACCCGGGCACCTTTCAACCGATGGTCTCGCCGCTCCATCTCGCTATGTATTTGACCCCCCCTCCCCCCTCCTAAGCTCACACAGCTGTAAATGGTCATTTTAACCCCCTTGAACCCTGCCAACTACTTCGGAATCCAGCAACTATTACAGCGCTAGTATCTCCCAAGCAGACGCTCTCCCCATCCTCGAAAACTCATTCTCCCCCAAAGCTTCCACTTTCCGTGTCCGCTTTTTGGCCTCACGAAGACGAGTTTTAGGGATGGTACGATACATCTTTTCCATGATACACACCGGCAGACCTGCAAGTTACCTGACTTGGGACGGTGTCATATTGTCATATATTCTTTGTGCCGGGAATGAGGACGCGTTTTGTCGGAATGGATATATTAGTAGGATGCGCATGAAAGGCGAAGTTGGCCTGACATCAGATCATTGCGTACATATGTAGGTCTTTTTCTTCCTTCATTGCTTGGAGGGAGGCAATAAGATGAGATCATCATCTAGGGTTGTTTCGCTCTGCTCTGAAGGTTGAGGTTCTTGTCTACTGATACCGGGTTTGCCTAATATACTTCCCTGCTAGAGCGGTCTACTTGGTCATTGCATGATAGAGAGAAGATCTGAAAGGGAACCGGAGAATTCAAATATCTGAGGAGACAATCTGAGAGGGTGCACCTACTATCATAGGAGCTAAACTTCTCCCAGCAATGCTTTGTAACCGGTAGGTCAGAGTTGAATGAGGGAATTCCAAAGGAGTACATTGATTAGTATTAAGAGCCGACAAGCTGATTTTGCAGGTGAGTAAACTACATAATTTGTTGGCTTTCTGTTACATGGCTTCTTCATTATCTCCACTGCGCGTGGAGGTGTATCTCTGCCATTACTCCGACATCTGGCTCCTTTGCTGATCTGTCAACTTAGCAATCTTTCCACGATTAGAGCAAATAGGAGGAGGGACTCACAACCATTATCAAGAGGGCGAGCTCATGTTGTGATTAAGTCATACTCCTCCAAATTCTCGTCTACTCTACAATCAGCGTCCTGTCCTCACGCCTCTGCTTCATCATTTCATGTTCCGACAGCGGGAAAGACCTACCTCATTACTCGTAACATTCGCGACCGTCTCTCCCCCCGACTCCTTCATGCTCACCAACACAATCGTAGACACGACGACGGCGATTAAGACGCATACAAGCGTCGTGACTGTGACGATGAACGTCGTGCCGGCGGCACAGAATCTATTCCCGGCGATATGGCGGTCCGGCTTGAATCTGCTGTTGAAGAAGTTTGAGAGGTCCATGTGTTGATGTTTTGGAGCCGCCGGTTCTGGAAGTAATGAATGGAGAGCTCTGTCTAGATGATTGGCCAACTGATTTCCTGACAAGGAGGGCCAGATCAAGAAGAGAAGAGGTGATTGGCTTGGATTCTTGCTGGAGAATAGAGGACTAGTTTGTGGGTGTTTAGGAGGTTAGGTCACGTGGCCGGTTATCAAATGAAAAAGTGGAGCAGTGTCAAGATATTGGAGTGTCTATAACACCCGGCCCCATTCCGCTATGGTCAGATCTTGAAATAATTGTGCAGAGCAGATCCTCCAGTGTTTATCATACAGCATACAGCATTCAGACATTTCAGCCTACATATACCCACTACCCTATGAGAGCGAGCGAGGGAAGGAGCATGGGGGACTCGGCGAACATATCGCAGATCTCTGGAAAGAACAACCACCTTTTAAGAAGAGTGATAACAGCCCTATCATCAGCAAAGCAGGGTCAAGAAGTGGCGGGCAGCGAAAGGTGTGTTTCTACCTCCCTCTTCACACCCAACACTCTTCTCAAACACATTTCACGCAGCGATTTCCAATTAACCACATTTCTGATAGATCTAAGACAATACGCCCTTTAATTGGCCCTGCTCGTCATATTCCTCCTATTAATCATAAAGTTGCCATGAACAGCTACTCCCAAACTGACACGAACATGCCCAGCCAGACCCCAACAAACGGAAAACAAGCACCAATCTTCGCTTCTCTGTCACGATCCTCAATCCAGCCGTTCACCGACAACCACCAAACCGACACGAATATGTCCAGCCAGACCCCAACAACCGAAAACCAGGCACCAACCTTCGCTTCCCTGTCACGATCCTCAATCCAGTCGTTCAACCACAACCATCAACAGCGTACTACCCACGAACTTGCCATGAACAGCTACCCCCAAACCGACACGAATATGTCCAGCCAGACCCCAACAACCGAAAAACAGGCACCAACCTTCGCTTCTCTGTCACGATCCTCACTCCGGCCGTACACCGACAACCACCCACGGCCCATGATCCACGATCCGTCTGGCGAGCTGCGGGCTACATCTGCCCGTGAAGTACATAGCCTCAACCAGCCGCCTAATCCGGATAGTGGCCTCCGTACGGGGATACAAACCCAAGCACCTCCTCCTGCCGCCGACCCTGCTCCCCATAGATGGATGCAAGCCCGAACAGCGGCCTTCGACCCTCCAAGTATACGAGAGATCCACGACAACGCGCTAGCTGAACCGGTCAACGGTACTGGGGAGATGCAGGCACCAGCAAACCATCTCTCACCTTCCATACCACAGCAGCGAACAGTGCATTCCACAACAGCGGACTCAGACGCTGCGGACGCTCTCAACGATCGAGATCAGCATGTCAGTGTAACCGAGGCCGAAGCACAGCGCCGTATACAGGATCACCAGACTCCTGCGCAGGAGCCACAATTTCCTCGCCAAGCGCCCCAGAGCCATGAACGCCCGGCTCCGAACCAGGCCCCGGAACTGTGGCCCCAGGTCGCGTATCCGGTTTTCCCTGCTGCGGTTGGTATCCCTGCTACGAACGCGCTCGATATGGGCACTGGGGATTCTGATGCGGCTGGATTTTGCAAATCCCGGACTCAGGCTAGGGCGCGTTGGGGCGCGAATGGGACGCCGGCTGTTGCGGCTGAGAGGGGGAGTTTGAGGGAGGTGAGGAGGAGGGTTGAAGGGGATGAAGAGGGTTGTTGAGGCGGTGGGGGGGATGAGTGGGGGTAAAGGTTGAAGGGAGCATCTAGAGAGGGAGGGAGGAAGAAAAGATGGAGGTGGGAAGGGAAAGTGTGTACAGATATTCAGCGGCATGACTTCTTGCTGGCGTGAAGTGGGCACGTATGCATGGATCAGGGTTGGTTTCTATTGAAAACGTAGAATCGTGTTGATAGTAAAAGATGTTGGATCTGCACGAGATACATGTAAGGGTGCGGAGAATCTGGCTGGATGTGGCGCCTTTGTCGTAGCTGACTCTTTTCCACTGTCGTTTGGGGTGCCTCATGCTCATGCTTTGAAAAGGACCGTGATCATGGAGATCCTAGCTTGACTTCAAAGACTTGTTCTGGAGGGTTCGTCAATGACTGCTTGTAGCTGTCCCCAAGGAAGAATCGTATCGCGAATTAAAATTAATTTCGAAGAAACCACTGATTAGCTGTAAAACGAAGGGATCAAAAGGGCTTTTGGAAGAAGAATAGTAGCTAAAAAGCGATGGAATATCTTTGCTGTCCGTGATTGTATGTAGTGACGCTTTCGTTGGAGTCACGGGTGGATTATCGTACCTGTGCTGCGCTTCAATGAGGTAGGTTTATGCGAGATACGATTCTTGGGATCTAGATCTCAGAATAGAAAAAGCTCAGCGAGTACTTTATAGACCAACCCCTGATCTGATGTGGTGCTAATTGAAATCCCGCCTCTCGTGCATCGCTACTAATACATCCAATATGACAAGACGGGTACCCGTCTTTGGCACAAAGCATATGAAAAATATTTGAGCATGAATTGCTGAAAACCTCAGGTCCCAAGTCTGGTATATCGGAGGTCTGTTGGGGTGTATATGCAAAAAACAACAACAACAACAAAAGAATCGAATCACTTAGCACCAGGCCATGGGATGATCAGAAATCCCTTGGATAGCCGAAGAAGAATAGATCCACGCTCTGAAGAGTTGCATGTACAGTATCCTATGATCTGGTACTCAGTGGTGCTGAATTCTTTTTAGCTCTGATGGACCTGCAATTACCTACGATTACCCGACTTGGGACGCACCCGGAGAAGTAAAATAGCACCGCAGCAGACCATAGGATAGTTTCTATGGATTGAATTCCACCATTAGCAAATTATGACATAGCAGGCCTGGTCGTAAATTCGAATTATAATCAGACAAAGAAGACTCTGTACGTGTGCATCATATGAAGTAAGGAGCGGGACAGTGTGGACAAACCACTAGAATCAACGTGTCAGGAACATTTCTGTGATGCGAATTTGGTCAGATGATGCTGTCAGGTTTCTAAAAGGCTGGACTGGTAGTTGACAGCCGGTGCCGTTCCGGAGGATAGACTCTGGTAGTTGTCATCCCGCCCGTCGCTACGCTCGGATTTTTATCAGCTGGAGCTTCCACCTCTCCTGCTTCGAGATCAGCTTCTTCTTCCAGGCTTCCAAAGATTCCATTCATGCCCTTGATCTTAGTCTTCGAGAAGTCCGGAAATGAATAGCTCTGCGTCTCGGGATTGAAATGCATGTATTCCATCCCATCTCCGAAGCACACTTCTCGTTGAAGTACCGGATCCCAATACCAGTTCATCGCCTCCGCAAGCGCAGGTCCCTTGTTACTTGGTTTACTCCGACGATGACCTCCTCTCCGATCAGGAACGAAGTGAAAATTCTCGCCAAACTGTTCGAGAACGATTTTGTCTCTCTGCGATTCGTCCATGGCTATGATAGACGCAATAGGAGTACGATTGCGGCCTTCAGGAAGCACCCCATACTCCCCAGAAGAGCCGAAAACTACTGTATGAGGTGCTCGATGCGTGAATTCGCCGGTGGCGGTTTCGTACCCGTCTGTAGGCCATGCGGGAGCAAGTACCAGCCAGGGCTGACGCTTGCGGTACTTTCTATCGTCCATATCCATCACCAAAACATGACCAGTTTTTCTCCATTGCTTCTGGGAGTTCTCCTGCAAGATGTAGCCTAGAGCTGCGAAGCGACGCAGTTTATCGTCGTTAGAAGGATGGATTTCGGCGAGGTCTTTTCCTGCATCTGATGACGGAAAGAGCTGCTCACTTGTATAAACCTGGTCATCAGAAGGATGAGCATCTACAAAAGATATGAGGTCAGCATCTCGGATCTCTTTCAATTGGGTACTCTCAGACAAATTTTAAGCCAAGATTTAGGAAAGTGTTCGAGGATGACAGACCTGGATAGAATATTGCCGTCGAATCTGTGGCTGCATATTCGAGGTCACAGTCGAAGCTGGGGTCGAACACCCTGAGGGCACCGATGGCTGGTGCCAACTTCAAAATGTATTTGCCATACAGCTTTTCAAGGGTTAGAGGCTTCATACGCCCACACCGAATCATCCTAAGCAAATCCACCTGTCCATTCTTTGGATCATGATCATAAGCAGCTTTCCAGAATTGCTGATCACTGGGTACGCCTGTGTTTTAGTACCTTGAATCATCGCCGGAGACGTAGGTGACATAGTCACTGATTGTCTTATCCACCATGAACGGAAACTTAGCTGCTGCACTCTGCAACTGCTCTTTCACCCAGGGGAAAAGTACGTCCGGGCCATCATAGAGACGCCTGACTTTACAGCTTCAGCCCTAGTGACTTTGAAAACATGTTCAGGAGCTGTAGGTTGAGACATAATGAGAAGAGGTGATGATGGACACTTTACCACCTTGTAAGTATTTGCAGCTTGCTAGGCTTTATAAAGTGAGAAAATGTGCGCCGATCAAATGACCACAAGTCATTTACAATCTGTCGTGATGCTATTATACTTTGAAGAACGCGATAGAAACGATTAGTCACGCAGCAAGGATTATTGAGCTTCAACAGCCCGCTCAACAAATAATATACGGTCTTAATCAACGAAGGATTATGAATTTTCGCTCAATCGCAAAACACCGTATGACTCATGAGCTCAACAGGAAAGCTCAAAGGACGTGAAATAAGAGATATAATCGGCGGTGTGCAAAAATTATGAGAGGCTAGTCCTTGATTCGTGGCTTCGTTACGCTCTTCACCTGCTGTATTGCGAGGGGGCAATTTCTCATGATGACTAAGCGATGTTGGGAGCTCGTTGAGTCGTTATGCCCACGTTGTCTCGGGCCGTGTAGCCGAAGCGTCGTAGGGCTCGGGCTTCTCTTCTACACTTGGCCGAACTAGCCAGGGGTCTGATAACTGAGACAAATGCCCACGCTGGTTAGTATAATAATTAGTAAGCTTGGCAGGAGCTAACTCTGTTTGCTCCTGCTCTTCCAGCCATGCACGAATGCACCTACACCTCAGTGAATCCGTCTATCAAGCAGCCTTCTACGCTCTCTATCGCGCTGTCACCGACAAGCATAACTTTATGATTTCTCCAATAGCCGTGGATGCTGTCGTCGCTCCGATAGCTATGATAAGCCTTACGGATCTATTGATTCAAAAAGTATTGAAAGCAATATGAAAAGAAGAAAAACAGCTAATGCTGCGTACTTCCTTCATTGCTATGTACAAAATCCTTGGTGTTTTGGGCATGGCCGGCCTGCAAGCAATGGCCCTGCAGAGCAAAGTGGCCCTGCAGAGCCGGCCCCGCTGAGCAAAGTGGCCCAGCAGAGCAGCTTTCAGAGCCTAGCTACTCCCCCTGCCTCTGCGACTGGGTTCTGGAGCGAAGAAAAGGCCTCCAAAGGAGGTGAAAACGCCGAAGGAGGCCAAAAACAAGGAGTGGGTGGGCGGGCAAAAGAAGAGACGAAAGATGGGGAATGGAATGAAGGGGGCAATGACCTCCTATTTAACTAGGAGGCCGGCCCCTCCAAGCCCCTTTCATTTCGTCATCCCTGCATTAGCACCCATGTCTAGCCTGGACGAACAATCTCAACATCCTCTATAATGTATTTACTTCTGGATAAGACCACAGATCGCAGATCATATCGAGTCCTCACTTCTGATGAAATGTGGCGCACACTGTTCGTCGGACATCCAGCTGTGGTTCACAAGCCTTAGGCAAAGGTGTCGTTGATGACCACCAACCCAAATCGCGCTAGGATACCATGGCAATCATGCTTGATATCGGGACAAATATCGACTTCCCGGTTGATACCAAATGGTCATGGCAAAGGATGCAGTGCTCCAACTTGTGCATGTAGACAAAGAATTATGTCAGCCAACGCTTTTCGGCAGTGGATGAACAACACACTCCAACCTCTTTGTTGTCAATTGCATCAACAGACCCGCAAACATCGATGACAATAGCATGAAGTTTTCGTCCTATCCTGCTTTAGGTCTGGTCTCAACTGTGGTCTCACACTTTGAAGTTTTACACCACAATGACGAAGACTTTGCGAGCAAAAAAAATCTCAGCTGGCTATTTCAATCTTCCTCTCAGCAAAAGTACCTCATTATATACGAGACTCAGTTACTAGGATCTGCGACTGCTCTCTTAATTACAAGTTCCGCAGAATGGCTCCTCAAAAGAAGGCTAAAGCAGTGAAGAAGAAGGCTGCAAAGAGAAAAACAACACAATACAGCTCTGCGCTATCCGACTGGGAGACTGAAACGTTATCAGAAGGTTCTTTCGTGAGTAGAGTCCTAGAAGTTGATTTTCTGCCCTCATGGAGTACAATCAATTGAACTGGACTCACAGGTTCATCTTCTCGTAGCTACACCTACAGTGCCGTCTCCGTTAGCCCAGTTGACCGCAGAAGAGAAAAGACCCGATCCACATTCTCCGCTAACTCCACTCGCTCGAGCCTTTCAATCGACATGTCATCCAGATGCAAGGGTTCGGTCGGAGCTACGCCAAGCTCGGCAGTGGATCACTGAAGTCGACTCAAGGATTATGTACAGCAATCGCCACGGCGAATTGAAGCAATTACCAGCCACGTATGAAGACTCTAGCAAGGATGGCGAATCTATGATTGTTAACATCAATAAAACCTCGCATTTCACCGTAGTGAACGTGCCGTGTGACCTTCCAATGTGGGTCAAGGGAAGTACTGCATGATATAAGCCCGTACTGAAATATCGCATAGTGGTGCACGTACTCGTACAGCTGATCTTCGCAACTTAGAAAGCGGGCGTTCTGTCGATAAAGGCCGCGTCACTGTCCGGTGCATCAAGCTTCGGCACCACCCAACAGGACGATTCGATATTTTCCTTTTCACAGGCAGACATCGCGACCTTGTCCTGAACGGTCATAGCATAGGGCCTAATACATATGCGGGTCCTCTCTCAAAATTTGCGACGATTCAGGTTGGGGAGCAAGTCGCATTGTGCTGGTTTGACAAGGAAGGATTCGACTATAAACCAGTCAGTACACAATTTTATCCTTTAAAACCACTACAATGGAATACTCACATCCGCACCAGGGTATAGATACTCGGAAACGATCCTTCTCAAACGTAGAGGAAGCTGCAGAAGCTAGTCCTCATGGACCACGAGCGAAAAGACTTAGGTCGGCTGACGGTACGTATATATACCAGGGACCAAGGTCCTCCACTACTTCTACGACTTACTTGTCAATGGTAGATGCCCTTGACAGAACTACTAGCCGTGCCACTGTCCAGTCCCCACCGCCGCAGAGCTGGAAGGATATCTTCTACCGGGGCCTTGAGCACGAGAGGGCGCAGCAGCCTCGAGGTGATGCATTAAGGCTAGATGCAACCAGAGGTATAACTGATGACGTGGTTGTAAGAGCTATTGCATCGTTTTGGGCTGCCAAAGGAAGGCCTACAGCATTCGGCCAGGAGGATGTATTCAAAAACCGGACGAGAGATGCGCAGAGGAAAACGAGACAGGTCGTATGCGGTCAATCTCGTAAAACTCTGCTTATGCCGCTCTGTTTCCAGCAGGGAAGAGAAAAGCCGCCGGAGGACAACGACGAGAGTGCTGAGGAAGATCAAGATCAAGATTTAGGTGCGCAAAGCCGGGAAATCGGTCATTTCGTTCTGGCGATTGCAACGAGAAAGGATTCTAAGGACCGGAGCCGCAAGCCAATCGAAATCAAAATTTATGACAGTCGTCCAGGTTCGGTCGAGGAAGACGACATCAAGGAGGCAGCCAGAAGAGTGGTGAAATACTCTGGATGGTTGGGAATGAGTGCAGATCAGCCCCCCCGCATCTGGCTCCAAACGCCACACTTCGATCCAGACCCAGTCATAGTAACGGGTTATCCGAACCAGGGCGGCCAAAGTCTGCACTGTGGGTTGTATGTTGTCTTGAGAGCTTGGGCGCATCTACTCGATATTGAAGTCACGAGCTTCAGAAGTCTCCGCCTCCCTACAGGCAAAACTCTTGCCGACTTCCATAAGGAGGGCATGGAGATTGTTTCGCTCGCTTTGACAGGCCGCATGGATTCTAGAACCGTTCAGGCTTACATGAGGTACTACGGGTTCTCTATTGGGGGCAAAAAGATAACAAATGAGGTCGAAGACCATAGAGCACAACCTATGACTGATAGTATTTTGAGACAAGAGATAGAGGATCAGATGACAGCGGACATTGTAGCCATCAATGGCGCAAATCAAGCCTATTCAGGGGACTATCTTGAGGATAAGGCCCCCTCGTGAGGGCCTGTCTCCAGTTTTTGGAGCCAGCAGAACAATTCGAGACAGACATTATTCGGCTTAGTATCGTTGAGACGGGATTCACTGCTTGATGCAGTTGCTTGGGTGTACCTTGGATTTACGTGGTCTTTCTTTCTTCGCTTATTAGAAAGTTAGACGTTATTGTCTATCATATTATGAGTAATTTCTGTAGGTTTCCAAAGGCTGGTAGAGTTCTACAACTGCGGATGATACTGCGAGAATGGGTTCCGGTTTGGAGTCTGAATCCAAAAACGTTGTCAAGGAGTCTTGGTTCTCTCGGGCCACTCTCACGTCGGTGCTTATAGATAGCAAGAGCTTAGTCTCCTCTCTACCTAAAGTTTCGTCCAACTGATAGGTCAACAGATCATCAAGAAACAATATCTCATGATGAAAGACATGTCTCCATATTGCTGAAATTCAGTATAAGTATCAATGATCCCTTGCGAGTTTTGAGAAAGCTAAGTCTCGGAATATCATATCTTATCCGTGGCTTTTTCGCAGCTTCTTGGATGGGAAGAATAGACAGGGGGAGGGATGGCCTCCTAACGCAAGTTTCAAAGTAATGAGGGTAGCTAGAGGTTTGTGGGCTAGTCTCTTCGACTTTCCAAAATACACACCACATATATAAAGAAGCATTGAACGAATCCAGGAGCGCTAAAGCTGGACCAATGGGACTATCTCATCGTCTGATGTGGTGCGTTCCCTCCCCTACGCATCTCCGCCAATACATCCAACACGACAAGACGCGTACCTGTTTTTGACACAAAGCATATGAAAGCGACTTGAAAATGACATTGAAAAACCATCATCTTCTGATTTCGTTTTCAGTCGGGTGATCATAGATCTGTCGGTATAGTCAAGCAGATACTTTCTCCTTCCGTCCTGCCCTCAATCATTTCACCACTGACTCCACACCCCCTTTTTGCTTTTTCAACAGCTACCACTTCTTCTGGCTCGTACAATATCAGATTTTTGGGCCTGAGACGTTATCGAGCACTCCTGGGCACTCATTTCCGTCAGTGATCCCCCGTTAAGCGAGGATTGCGTTGTACCTGAGCGACAGATTCTACTGATGAAACTTGTCTACTTCGTGCACCAGCTCCTTAACCCTTTTCTATTCATAATTTCCGCTTCATTCCCGTATACTTGTTCACGGACAAAGGTTTCTCTTGATTCTTGAACAAAATTTCCGCCATGCGCACTAAAGTATCAGGGCTGGATGAGCCATATACGCAGCCAGCTCTTCATGCTTATTCGCTTTTCTGTTCTTTGTTAGAGGCTCCGAAATGAGAGCGGTATCGTAAGGTCAGCAGCACTTCATCGGCAAAACTTCATGTCCACCCACAATGATTCACTCGCTTCTGATGAACAGTTGCAACAAGATAAGACCTCCGTGCACCAATTACATTATGCCTTTCTTCGAAGGCCTTCCAATGTTGCAAATAAGATTATGAAGCCGTGTCACTGGCTTTCGGCTGATGTGTCACGTCATTTGCTTTGCTAGAGCCTCTTAGACAGCCTGATAAACCCAACGGCTTAGGTAACAAGTCCCATGGAAGCCATGGACCACTGATAACTTTACGGTACGCCGGACTTGAAGAAATGCACTACCAGGAGAGCTTGCTCTCTTTTGATCTTGGAAGTTATTTGAGTACGGGACTACCATGCATTTATAGTGTCTCTAGAGTTCCGACCATACCAAAGTCTGCAAACTGTTATGGTAGTATTGATCCTATCCAAGCATACCCTCCGAGATCGCCGAACATCATCAATCTTGACATCCCTCGAAGACTTCAGAAATTAAAGCCGCTAAGCTCTAGAGTCTGAGGACATCCGAGAATATCCCACGGTCTATTTTTTGCCTCTCATGCATCACCACCTACATGCTTAATGCAACAAGACGTGTATCCTTCCTTGGCACAAAATAATTGAACATGAATGAATTCTTCGGGTTCCGTTCCAAACCGTGTAATCGCAGATCTGTCGCCCAGGTCCGTCGAGAGATATCATTAGAAAGATGTATCACAGAATATTAGGACCACTTAGGGAGTACTAACCAGAACCATTATAGACGAATCTGAAACAACTCAATAATCGAGGTGTTTGCGACGTGCGTAAACCCCCAGATTCACAATGCTGCGCAATACATCATCGGAAGCTCGATACATCTCACAGTACGTGTTGGTGCGGATATGAAACCGGATGTAGTCACGTCTCTCCGCTTCGGTGAGTCTAGGACCGAACATTCGCCTGCCATCCTTTATCCAACCTGCTCATCAATCGTCAGCTTATCACCAGGATTGCGTCTCCAGATGGCTCTCGAGCGTGATTTTGCCAGCCCCGTGTCAGGATACTCCAGCTTCTATAGCTCACTATGAGAGATACGATGTGAAAAACACTCACCCCAGCGTGTGGTCCATTGCGCACGACTGTCCCTTAACCGTTCATACACCATCTCATCACTTATTTCTCCATAAGCACTATACTCTGCAGTAATGTGCGGAGGTCTGAACGCCCCTCGAAGTTGGATTTCTTCGAACAACGCCCCCCGTCCTTCTCCATCTTGAAGTTGAGCGAGTCGCTCCGGAAGCATGAGCTCTACAGCGAGATCTGCGTCCCTCGAAACCTCCGAAGGATGCTGGGGTCCAAACACATTCCAGTCTCGGCTTCGCTGCGCATTTGATGCTTCATCGTACTCCACTCGGGATACCCCTTCAGGTTCTCGTCTCACGCCCTCGGGTAGCTCGAACTCGATGTCGGCCTGATATAAATGGAGGTCGCGTCTACACAACGGGCATAGGGCACTGTCGAAGCCTGGTCGTTGTGCACCGCAGATATATGTTTGAAGACAGTGATTACCGAAGATGTGATTGCAAGGGAGACGAACTGGATATTCAACTGCATCTCCATGATCCATCGTCTGACTATCGAATATATAAGGCTCGTGGCAGATATAGCAAGCCTGATCTTGCAATTCTGGCACGTCCACTTGATCTAGTCGAGGAAGTTGCTGTATATATCTTCTGACTCTTGATGATTGATGAAGAGGAGCCTCCGCCTCGTTGATGGTCTCTGCCGCTTCGCTCACCTCGAATGTGAGCATTTGATTTTCATCACTCTCGGTCGCGGGACTGCCGTGCCTGGGTAGCTGCACTTGGATGTTGACCGGCTCTCTTCCAAGCTCGTATGGTACGCTCATGATGAACTGAAATGTGGGCATATTGCGTGGATTGGGCAAAACCAAATGGATTCGATCATTAGGAGCGGGAGGCATCCGACTTATTCTCGTCTGCTGCTGCAAAATATACTCCTCATAACGGAGTCTTCTTCCATGCGGAAGCGCAAAGAAATTTCCGATAACATCATAGTCGCTAGGAACAATATAAAAGTCCTCCGCGGGGGCCTCATCGGTGCGATTCACATCCTCGTTCTCAACATTCAAGTCAAGATCTGGTATCGCCGCGTCCCCAATCTGCGTAGTTCCGTTATTTGGAGATGTTACGGCAGGTGTGTGTGTGGGTGTTTGCGGAATGAACGCCCTAGTCTCCCAAAGAATGTGATTGACATAGTCTTGCCGAGAGGAATTCATACTAGTATCTTCAACTTCCGGAACGATAGGATTTCTAATCGGCGTGCCTGTCCTAGCACTCATGTTGATTGCTCTGCGAGATACCCAGACTACCCTACCATCAGGGATACGCATCTGGATATCCGTTGGGTTTTCTTGCGTCAGAGTGCTACGAGTATCCCCGATCGCTGCCTGTGAATCGAATGAATCTTGCACGAAGTATGATGCTGGATTTGGTCCCAAATACCGCTCATCGACCTCAATAACCGGACCTAAGTTTTCTAGGCGTGGAGGTTCTGGAATGATAGCCTGCTGGACGGGTAAGTCCCACACGGAAGCAGGCGCCTACGCAGTAGCTGTTCTATTGCTTACCGAAGAATCTTGTGTTGGGGGCGTCGATGGCCGATCCACATGTGCAGATACGTTCTCGCAAGGATTTTGATCGTTATGCTGATTGTTGGACATAGTAGGGTCGAAGAACTCGACCTTCGGCCGAGTGGAAGGGTTTAGTGCCGAATATCACAGATTTACAGGCTTATGAGAATGTCGATTTTAAGGGTCGAGGGAGACTATGGCTAATTCCGAAAAGAAAAGGGCAGGCTCTTATATAGCGGAGCGTACGGGTCCAAGTCTTTCTGATGTCTCATGACTGTCCGTGACGTATCAGAGTGATGCCGTATTACTCATCATCATGGCTCTTGCCTTTTCACAATTCAATCCTGTCATCAACGCACAATCCGAAAGGCTAGAGACATCTTTGTCTGACTCTAAGTCGAAGCTATCATAACTTGTGCTATGAGGCATATTTCGGAGGCATGATTTGAGTCAATGTTCAGAGTATACGATTCGCAACCGAAAGATTTCCGCATCTTTTCCAATGCGGCTTGTAGAGACTAGTCATCAGGTTCGTGATATTCCCCCTTTGCGACTCTTGATTAAGTCTTTCTACTCGATTTACTCCTATTGGATCGGTGCATTCATTATTTGGTCTTCATGTATATAGACCACCATGTGCAAACCCGTCAAACCAATGATATTTCTCAATTACCTTAGAGGCAAACTTCAAGGCTAGCGCAATCGCCTGCCTCCCTGTGCATGGATAGCAAACTGCGTATCACTTAGACTAACAGCATTTGATGACCTTATATAAGTATCGGAGTCCTAGCAATAAAAGTTTTCAATATTCACTCGACGAGGGATACACTTACTAAGCCCCGATTAGCTTATGTGTTTATATCGCTTCATGAAATTCTCTCTACCATTCACCATGCTGTAGGTAGCGGTCTCTCTTGGTCTCTTGTAGAAGCGTTGATCTTGCTTCAAATTAGTTATATTCTATTTAAATTTCATATCATTTGATAATGCAATCATATAATGTCACAATTCACACTCATCCTACTCATATGACTTGTCACTCAAATTTCTCATTGATTGATGATTGTATACAGTCATCACATATAGACATAAAATATATCTTAGTGATCAACTTCCTAAATTATATGAAGAATTCGGTGTGTTATATACATTAAGTCAAGCTCTTTGAATTATTCAAACACTTCACACTTGTCTTCTATGTCATGATTTGCAAAGATTGTGGTTCGATTTCATATAAATTTCCCCTACTGCTAGAATTGAAGTATTCAAAACACATACCAAACTTACTTTACAATAAAGCGATCTCAAGGTCCGTAAGAAAAAGATATCCCTATAATCAGCTTTTTGCGGGCCAACAAACCAAATTCATCGGCTGAGCTAAGCTTTGTCATCTCTTGCTCTTCCTGCTAAGGTATTACCAAGCAGTCACTCCAGCCATGAAGTCAATTACCATCAATGACTTGCCCAACGAGATACTTCTCACTGTTCTATTGTTGGCCAGAGTAGGTAAAGCGGATCCTCAGATAGAGTTTATCAACGACCCGTATGGACCAAACAAGGACTTCCTGCATGATCCTAATGATGTCAATCCAAACGAGGAGTACCCGCTTTACAAGTCGGCGAGGCTAGTGTGCAAGCGTTGGAAGCTGATTGCAACACCCCTCCTTTTCGAGACTCTGATACTTCTGTCTCATTCAAAGGTACTTTATCCTGTGGTCTGCACGTCTCACTAAGCTAGCTAGACTAATGGAGTGCACAGAGTTGGGAAGACCTAGACAATATCGCTGGTTCTCCCCACCTTGCGCGTCATGTCCGGACAATCCACTTGGCAACGATCAATCACTTGCCAGCCTATGACAGCAGGAAGCGTTGGGAGCGAGCGAACGAAGAAATGCTTGAACCGGGCCATCAATATAAGCTATCTTGGCCCAATGGTGGACCACTAGCCAATATCTCCCATAGCCCAGGCCAATACTTCCTGAGATACCAGCGCTGGCATCGGGGAGAGAAGATAATGGCCAGGCACTTCGCGAGTGGCACTGCACCCAAGTTGCGACTGAATCTTTTCACGAACTTGGAGAAGGTCCAAACGGTTGGTCATTATGAGCTGGCCGTCGTCAAGCGGGAATATAACCGAAAGTCACACAGCCGTGGCAAAGGCCTTGGTCCTTGGCGAGATTATCGGAAGGGAACGCGGCGAGAAGTCGAGACACTGGTACAGGATTCAATCTACTACGGTGACGACGTGGATGCCTCCCATCTAGAGACGTTCCTCTGTGCACTGAACGCTTCGGCTGGGCAATTCCAGTCACTGGTTTTGCGAGATGGTAAAGAACTGCTACGGTTGGGCTCGAGGTTTGACACTGCGCGGCAAAACTTGAGTGGGCTACGCCGACTGGAGATCAAAATCAGTAGCTACGAGTGGCGCGTTCCGTATATCCACCGGGAGCTGTATCCTATATCTCCGTGGTTAAACACTCTGAAGAGCCTCGAAGAGTTGACTCTTACCCAATCACGCTGTTACCAGGAAGTCGATATCTTCAAGCTTATTGGGGGAATCAAAATGCCCAAGTTGACGAAAGTACGTTTCAAAGGCATACAAACCACCTATGACAACCTCATGGTCTTCCTGAACCTGCATCGAGCAACTATATGTTCGCTTAGTATCATCAAGCCACATATCGAACCTCAAGATTGGGTTAGGTTTTGCGCGGAGGAGAAGGGTAGCATATGGAGAGCACAGAACAAGACCCTGAAGTTGACGGATATTGATCTGTACGGCCTTGACAAGCCCAGTGGTGCTGTGTTCGAGGAGACTTAGAATGCCAGAAGCAGTGCAAGTTGCTGGGAAAAGGGTTTGTTGTGATTTGTCCAGCAACAGAGCTAGGATAATCTAGAGCACAAGACATGCGTTTTAGTTCAAGTACGAGAAATGGTTATCATTAGTTCCGTATGTCCACTTCTTTTCTGTTCCACCCGCCTACTGACGAAACCCTCATACTTTGCTGGGAATGGGCCTTATTGGAAAGATGTTCCCTTCTGCATTGGTGATCCGAAATTTGTTGTAGTCCATGCGCTCTCTAATCTTGCCAAATTCTATTCGACAATTGGAAGCATACAACACAGAAATCAGATATCAGTGAAGACATTCGATCTGTCATTGTGTCAATGAAGCAACGGTTTAGACACAGACATATATCAGTCATCAACTCTGTGACAGTTTTTTATCAGGACGGCGATTGATGCATGTTGTCATGGACTGAAATTCAATTTTAGTTAGCATTGATGTCATCAGTATTACAGCTATGACATGTGACATATGACTCATTCAAAAAGATTCCAATAGTTTAAGCCCCTTCTTTAAGTATAAAAAGACCTTCGCTAGGTTATGGTGACTTTAAATGTACTTGTCTCTATCTTCTACAATTATCCATTAAGTTTCGTGGCGTTCATTATCCTCAACAGCTCCCTCAACAAATACGAGTTTGACTACGCATATTTAGACCGACATCCCAGTCTATCTACAACAGCAACAACAAGAAATAGACAGAGGAGAATAGAGATTTTGATCGTCCCATTCAAATTCATGGATCAATTAGTAAAGAGGTTAAGAATGAGCTCTTCGAGCCTCCAATCAGTCAAAGAAGCCCAGTCCAACAATTCCAAATCTAGGAAGCGAACAACCATAACCGACCTCCCACCGGAGTTATTACAACAGATCTTTATCATAGTGAAATACGAAAGCACTAAAGATGTCAAGCGAGAAAGAGGACTATATATACGTCACGATGGTACTCCACATCTACAAGCAGGCCTCCAAGTGGACCCAAATCAGATCGCTCGAAATGAGGAACACCCGTCGTACAAATCATTCCGTCAAGTCAACAGCCTGTGGGGTTGTATCGCTACACCTTTACTATTTCAAACTGTTATTCTGGACAGGAACATCGCCAGCTGGGGTCGGCTTGAGGCTATCTGTACCACACCGCACTTAGCCCAACATGTAAAAACTGTCCAAGTAGTGACCAGGCGTGGACTGCCATACATTCCAGAGCACCAAATGCAGTATTGCGACGACGTACAAAAGATCAACAAAAGTCGTCCGAATGGCGGACCTTGCGCCCAGCTTTCGTTCAGCTGCGAAAGCGTTCGAGATAGATATCGACGGTGGCGGGATGATGAAAAAGCCATAGCCGATTATCGGAATACGGAAACAGCGCCACAAATCCCCCTGAACTTACTCTCTAATCTCAAAGGAGTAGAAACTATAGGCCACAGAGAGTTGGCTGTGATCAAGCAAAAATTCGACATTACCTTTCCTCGAGATAAAGAACTCTTCTGGCGATATTACAGCTTAGCAACAAGGCGTGAAGTTGAGACTTTAATCCATGATGATAATCGGTCCGATGTGGACTATTTCCCTCTAACCCTATTCTTCCGCGCACTGCGCGACTCGGGCAAAAGTGTTCAATCATTGGCTATACGAGCCATTGAGGAGATGGCGGCAGACACTCTAGGAAGTGGACGACCATGGGATTCAATTCGCTGTTTGGAGATGAACTTGGGGCTTTCTGGATATCAAGGTCTGTTCGGGCCATCGGGCTGGTCCAGCAAGCAAAGAGTATGGATCTCGGGCCTAGTCAATCTTGAAGAGCTCATGATTTTCATGGAACCTGACTTGCCAACAGCAATGGATGTATTCGACCTGCTATCAAAAATGAGATTCTCCTGTCTGCGCAGCCTACACTTAGAACATGTCAGTATGACTTACGATACATTTAACCGCTTCCTACAAGCGCACAAGGAGGGAATACAAAGCCTTCACATAGAAAAGCCCCATATCTCAGCCGAGGAATGGCGCACATTTCGGGCTCAAGAGAAGGTAGAGGCGTGGGAAGCGGAGAACAAGGTCTTGTATCTGACCGATATCTACTTGGATCCGATGAGACGCGCAGATAGGTAAGCGAAGCGGCCAAGATCGATGGCCTCAAGGTGGCGATTCCACTACACAGTTGACGCACCGAGAACTCGATGAGCAAGGTCCGTGCCATCAAAGAGATAGGGAAGGAAGAACTGCTTGAAAAGCACCCTGATTTTCATATCGATCAGAAGAGTGTAACTTTATGAGAAAGAAAGCTGGAATGTATCTTACCTTAGCTTGCATCCACTGATTTGAGAGTTGTAGAAACAAGATAGCGAAAGAGGAAGGCAAGTTCAAGTCATCGATAAAAGGCGCTTTATGAATGAGAAAGACATGTCGAATTGCTGTGAACCGAGATAGCTAATCGACCAATAGACTCATATATGCCATACTCTATCAATAAGTCGGATTTCTTTCTGCGGCTCTCTCTCAAATATTCGCTGAATGCGGTGGGTCTCGTGCATACTTTACTGTCTGCCTGCATTAACATTGAATTATGTCCCCATTGACAGATGTTTCCCTGAAATACGTGCGGATTGATACTACGAAAGCACAACATACAATACACACGATCTTGTACAGGTTTTGTTTTGAGGAGCTGCGCATGCCAGGACGAGACCGAGACATACCCTAAGCGCAGGGGTACGAGAACGTACGGGAGCAATAAGGATTGCACTTGCATCCGTCAGGACACCAAAAAAGGTCCAATGGCAGAGGAGAGAGTGAGTCAGCATAAATCAAGCACCAAGAAATGGTGGTGTCTGCCTGTGAGGGGAATCTAGACAGACTTCGTAGAGTAAGTGGAACACTGAGCAAAATTGACGAACATGAAGCAACATCGTTCGCGTGGTGGGATTAGCCTACTCGTGTCAAGTTTTGTATCGGTTGTATAGGCTTGACTGCATCAACTGTACGGAGGTAAGTCGTGATGTCGTGATGTTGTGCAGAGCCTAGAGGTGGGCTCCAGAGTTGTTTTTGGCCAACACACCCGATTACTGAGTGCATCTAAAAACGCTCGACACTACTATTAGCGTGATAAAAGTGTTGATTGTTCACGCGTTCACCATACCCTTGTACGTCCTCTCTCACATCACGAACTGAAAGCCATGCTCATTTTGAAAGCCTCTATTGTGGCGCCGTAAGTCTTTCCTACTAGCCTACGTCATCTGGACAAGGATGGCATCGGCGCTGAAGTCCCCCACGTTGTTACACAGGGCTCACGCATCTCTAGACCAGTTTTCAGTATCCAGTCGTGGAGTACCCAATACGAGCAAAAGTCTTATGGGAGGCGCAAAGTCGGCGGATAGGTCACTCCTATATACCTTGCGCGACGACCCTCCCTCTTACTTTGCGATATACCTAGAACCACTTGCCTGAATTCGAGAGGAGAAGAGATGGACGGGCCAATTAGTTGCGAAACTTCATATATAAGGAGGAAGAGGTCCCAAATATAATGAGCGAAAAGACCAATGCTGCAATGACGGCTCCGCCGTTCCGGCGAGAACACCAATTGAACAACGAGCTAGATGGGACCGCACAAGGCCAGACAATCGGTTGCCTACCATCGCAACCCAACATACCATTGAGCACGTCGAAGCAGCTCTCGGATTTCCTACTCGGTGACATTTGCCCAACTAAGCTCAATGGATTGGCCCCCCATCTCTGGCTGTGTTCAACGCCCTCTCACACCAACATCCCTCCTCTACACCATCACGCCATACACGGACGCACCATCATAGCTTCAGAGGACCCCGCCTTGCATCTAATCTGGTTCACCGGTCGCATCTTCATCAAGCCACTACCTGCATATCTACTCTCGCATGCTTTCTGGCAGCAGTACATATACGGAGGAGAGCCATGTGAGAACAAGAAGCTGATTGCGGAATCTGGATTAGGCCTACTGCGATCATACATTTACTCCATCTGCTACGAACGTGATCTCCGCATCGCGCAAGAACCACATCTTGCCCTCGTCCCCCGGAAGTCACTTGGAAGCAGTGGTGCGATTTCTCTGCATCGTTTGACGCAATTGGAAACAGTGAAGTGGCACCGCGCTATCATTTTGGGAAAATACAACTTTCAAGGCTACATTGGCTGGTTCGAATATACAGGCGGGAGCTAAATTACTACTACATCGATGGCGGTTACGGTGAATCGTTCGCAAAGTATTATGGCCCTCTGCTGTTCGTCTTTGGTGTATTCTCGGTACTCCTCAGTGCGATGCAGGTCGGCATGGCCGTAGAGCAACAGCAGTCCCATGACTGGAAGGCGTTCTGGTCTGTCTGTCGTTGGTTCAGTGTCCTAAGTCTGATTTTGCTTGCGATTGTTGCTTTCTTCTTGCTTATCTTGTTTGTGATCAAGTCAATGGATGAGTTGCTGTGGGCGGCGAGGGCGCAGTTCAGGGCGAGGCCGAGGTCAAAGATTGACGTGCCTTGAGCCTTGAATCGTGCTCAGCCGCAAAAATATTGATGGAACACCGCCGAGACAGCTTATCTCCCAGACTCTTGAAGCTAGCTTAATCCTTGATATTGGAGGATTGGTTGATAAAGGGGTCAGAAAAGCCCCGAAGCTATTTCGCGGGAACAGCTAAGCAAAGGATAGTTACTTTGGTGGCTATCAGCCTACGCATCAGTTCGATATCGCGAAGCAAACGTCCCGATTAATGGTCTAAGTCCAGTGACAACTTACGTCCAGGATTATCGATGCTTAACACCTGCTATAGATTCCAAGATAACGCAACGTCGCGCGATAGCCTCACAGCCATATAGAGAATACAACGAATCACGGGCATCGTTGTGCAAGGAGACGAAGCGATTTGAAGCCGGCCCGCTGCTCACGGCCCGCTGCTCACGCGAGGCAATATGTAGATGAACTTGCTCGATGAGGATAACAGAGCATTATGCGACGTGCTGGCAGAGAAGGTGTCAATGCCCAGCCGAGGAGGCATACTGGAGGAGAATGATAGGTCCTGGGTCACTAAGCTGGCGCCTGAGGGGTCGTAGAATGTATGGTGGTCTGTCAATTCATCAATCCGCTTGGAGACATTGCGAAGCCGCTACCTAGGGGCAAGAACTAGCTTCGACAATCATTTAGTAGTCACCCTGGCTATCCCTTCAGCTTCATGTCGGCATGTTGCAAGTCTACAAGGTCAAACGGGCTACAGGGTGATGATTAGTCAATTCAGGAGTGTCAGACTGGAAATCATTCTTCATGACTCTAGAGTCCAGGCTACGCCTGACACCCACTGTCTAGTATCTTCAGATTCAAATATTATATCCATGAAGCTCCGAGACATAGACAACAGATTAAGCTCAGAGACATAGACAACAGCATAGATCATTGTCTAGATTGTGTGATACTGTAGTTCTTCCTCTTAACTTCAAGGCCGTGAAAATTGAACTCTTCTGAACACTTCCCTTGAGTGTTTACGACCGTCTGCTCCATTGGGCATGTGCATTAAACCCCCCTCGAGAACACCTCAGGTTGATATATATACCAGGTTAGTGAGACGGATGATAGCAGTCTTCACGGACAGGATGTGCTGTGTTGACGCGAATAATCACTCATGGCTTGGCGTTCTTGGCATGGTGCGCGTTTCGCGTTATCAGATTTCATCAAATGACATGTACGTACTTGTTAATCCACTGGCAGTCATGTCACGTCCCATTGGGAGAGGAAATCCATGGACAAGTCATCATCAACTCTAATAGGCTCGGTCTATTGATGAGTAGAAAGGGTGAATCTGCTTTCTTTCCTGTATTTGCGTTATGTTTTCACCCAGCAAATTCTCACTCTTTCTAACCCTCTTGATATGTCGATTGGATTGAGTGCAGCTTGGGCACTTCGTTCCTCTTCTTCTACTCCCTCCAACGAACAAGCGGAGGTTGATCAATGGATCGCCGCACCTACCAAAGTCACCCACCGTGACCTTCACACCGCAGCATCAAAGACACCACCCGATACCACAAATATCAAAGCGCGAGTCCTCATCTTGACGCCACTGAAAGACGCTGCATCACATCTCCAACACCATTTTAGCTTACTCTCTAATCTGACCTACCCCCATCACCTCATCGACTTAGGTTTCATCATCGGAGATTCAACGGACGACACCCGCAACGTCCTCAACGCTGAGCTTGATAAATTATCCAAGTACAACAAATCTCCAAACTTCAACAGCTGCACCATTGTGCAGAAAGATCTAGGCGATGTCCGATCGCAGGATGTAGCTTCCAGGCATGGCTTCCAAGCACAGGTCAAGCGGAGGAAGAAGTTGGCGATTGTGCGGAATGCGTTGCTGAAGGAAACGTTGAAGAAGGAGCATGAATGGGTTTATTGGCGGGATGTCGATGTCGCGGAAAGTCCAGCGGGGATCTTGGAGGATCTCATTGCCCACGACAAGGACGTGGTGACTCCGAGTACGCCGATTAAGTGAACAAAATGATGAGTAGTTTGGCTAATGTGGGCAGATGTGTGGTTCAAGAGGCAGCAGAAGGGAGGAATGCTTGAGGGTGGCTGTGCGTCGTGATGCCCCATGATTTTGCCGCTTCCGTCTTGTTGCTAACGGGGAAAAGATGACTACAACGCCTGGCAAGAGACCTCTAGAAGTGAGAGATTCAAAGAGAGGCTCGACACGGAAGTCATCGTCGTTGAAGGTGCCTTGGGGCTGATTCGTAATTTCTTTGCACAAGCTGATTCCATAGGTTATTCGCAATTCAAGACTGGCCGGCGACACATGGCTAAGATCGGAGACTGGCGCAACCATCCCGCCATGGAGATTCCACTCGATGGCGTTGGCGGTGTAAGTCTTCTTGTCCGAGCTGAGCTTCACCGCAAAGGTACCCTACCCCCATTTTCAGCCTGTGTTTCGGTTTCCTAACATCGCAGGTATCGATTTCCCTCACAAGCCAGTAGATCATCAAATTGAAACCGAGGGTCTAGCCAAGCTTGCTAAATTTGCTGGCTACAGCGTCATTGGCCTTCCGAACTACATCGTCTGGCACTTCGACACCGCAGAGAAAGAGGGCAATCTGCACGAAACTCCAGCCTGGCTTGTACCTCTACTAATCGTTATTGGTATTCTCGCGTTCCTTTTGCTGCTCAGGTACAGGAGGTGGATCATGTACAAGGTGCCTTTACTCAGGCGACTAGACATGACGAGATCGAGTAAAGTCAGGCAGTATTGACAGGACAAACATATCTGTTAGTGTCTACATGTCATCATGTAGGTTCTTTCGGCATAATATATCCATAGAAATGCAACCCAAACTACGTCTCGCTAATGCTCAAAGAAAACATCACGCCTCTCTCCATCGTCCAGAAAATCACCTTCATGCTGGTACTCGTATCCACCAGTCGTCCTTCGTCTTCTACTCGATCTGGCGCCTGCCTCCTGCACCGTAAATTGAATAGACAGCACCCCCCTCGCAGGCAAGGTCATCGTAAACGTCCCATCCGCGGTAACGACTGGCAACGGAATATTCTCCCAGTCCGCCTTATCCGTCGTCTGCACCCCCGCCGTAACCTTCCCTCCATCACCAGGCAACTTCATCCTAACGTCCTGACTCGTCGCATTCCTATTAACAAAAATAACCGAATAAACCCCATCCGGATTCCTCCCCGCAACAGCCACAGTCCCATACGGCAGCACCTCATTCGGGACATCATACCGCACCGCGCCCGGCCTCAGAAACCTGGTAAAATGCCTAAACACCCAAAAGCGCTTGGTCAAATAAAACCCATAATCCTTCGTAGTCTTATACTGCGGATCGATATACACCAACCCATCATTCCACCCCGCCTGGCCATTCTGCCTCTCCCCACCATTAAACAGCGCCGCGCACCCCGGCGCCACGGACGGGGAGCACGGCATCATATTGCTGACCGCAGTCCACCAGTCCCAGCTCTCGGCGTTCACGAGCGCGAGCCACTGCCACACATACCGGGCCATATCGAGCGCACTGTCCATCCCGGGATCGAACTCCGCGCCCATGATCTTGGGCCCCGTCCAGCCCCACGGCTTGTACGCCCCCTTCGCAGACTGAAACGAGCTGATCTCCGTCATTTTGATGGGGGGCGGAGGGGAGGGGTGGGAAGTGTTGACGAGCAACTGCCGGTAGTTCAGCAGCGTGGCGTCGTCGGGCCAGTCGTACATGTGCGCTGCGATGGCGTCGATGTTCTTCTGCTGCAGAGTCGTGGGCAGCCAGGTGCTGTACTCCTTCAAGGCCTGGGTGGTTATTTGGCTCGTTTCGTCGCCTAGGATCTTCACGCCGCGGACGCCGGGTGTGCGGGAGGCTTGCAGGGCGGTGCGGAGGGCTTGGAAGAGGGGGCCACGGAGGGAGGCGGGGACGCGCATGCCTTCCTGCGTGCAGCTGTCGAAGGAGTTGTCCGGCTCGTTGATGGGAGATATGTACTCCACTTTAATGCCCCATTCGAGCATGTGCCTGAGGACATTGACGAGGTACTGCACGTAGCGCGGAATCTGCGCTTCGCGGAGAGTGGTGCCGCAAGGGGTGGTCTTTGTGGCTGTTGCGTTGTCGCTGGTGAGGTTCGAGGGAATGGCGTTCGCGAAGAAGGTAATCGAGGGCACGCCCGCGTCTTGCGCTGCTTTGAGGTAGTAGACTCCTGGTCCGTCGCGCAGCCAATTGTAGGCGCCGGCGGTGGCGAGGAAGGATTCTGCGCCGCGGCCGGGCGTGCTGACGGTTACGTTGTCGTGGTCGCCGGATGCGCCGATGTTGTAGCGGTATCCGCTCAGTTGCAGCCCGTCTTTCGAGAAGAGCAGATTGGAGAGGTTCTTTTGCTGCGCGGGCGGGAAGTCTTTGAGAAAGTTCGGCCACCAGGCGCCGGATGCGCCGAAGGAGGTGATTGTCTGTTGGGGGGTAGGGGAGAGTTGGACTATGCTCTGAGGTCAGTGTCTCGATCTACGTCTTTCCTTCTCTCCCTCTCTCTCTTCACAAAAGAAAACGTGAAAAAAGAAGAAAAACATCCGAGAGAGATGACAAAAGATTGTCCCAAAACTCACCCACCACCTCCTCCCCACCCCCAGCCTGCGCCCTCCCAAACTCCGCCGGATACGCATGCAGACCTTGCAACCCCCTCCCAATCCAACTCGCGCTCGACAGCGCATTCCCGAACCCCGCCGTATGCGAGCTATTCTCCATCCCCTGATAGCACGCGATCTGCTGATACAGCATCTGATTCACCTTCCCCGGCCCTGCCGCATCCAAGGACAGCGCTTCCTGCCATACTGCTTCGTTTTTCACGGGGGCGGAGGTGCAGGGGATGCTGCTCAGGATGCCGAGCGTGTTGCCGCTTTCGGAGACGAGGGCGGGGACTGCGCTTGCGGCGCTGGAGGCGGCGCTGTGGATTGCGTTGCCGATGTTGGTCACTGCGTCGTGGATTGCGGAGCCGAGATCTCGTGGGTTGTGGTGAACGGGCGTGGCGCAGGAGAGGGGGATTGTGGCTAGGAGGGGGACGAGTAGGGTGTGCATTCTGGCTTTGGGGTGGAAGGCGAAGTGTGGTTTATGAGAACGAGTGGAAGAGTATGGGAAAGGGGATGGGAATGGGGATTAGAGAGCGACTGGGGATCTCATGCGGGATGATGCTTCCAGGCAGCAATAGTAAGGGCAGGACCACATCAAGGAAAGGCAGCAAGAGATGTCGAAATGGAATGAAAGAGAGCTTGAGGATACAAACCCCAGATACTCCGGGCGGAGCTGTGGACGGGCCATCGCACTCGAAGCCTTGACCGAGTATGTTACACGCATCTGGAAGGTGAGAGGAGTGGATAGATCCGACGCCGTAAATAGCTCATGACGCGGGATGACATGATTTTTGTTAGATTTCAAGCCAGATGTCAGAACGGGCTGCTGAGGCTCTGCGGCAGGTTGGTGAAACTATTTGATCCAAATAACTTCCAAGGCCCACTGGCCGGTATCATACATAGTCTGCAGGAACGGGACCCTTGCGTTGCAAATGAGATCCCGCAGGACGGAAAATTTGACGCGGGATGGTTTACTGGGTTATTAGGCCTCATCGTAGTTTCATGAATGCTCCCGTTGTACTAGTATATAATTGGAGGAATTGTACGGAGGTATATTAGCGTATGCAGAACTCATCGAAAAGCTCGCTTAAATGCAGATTCGCAAATCTTCTTTTCGCAATACTACGAATAAAAAACGACTTTCGCAATTTCGAATTTTTGAAATATCTGAAAACGCATAGTTGTTTGAAATGTTTTAATTGATATACACAACAATTGTTGTTCGATTTAATAATCGTTACATGCATTAACATGTTTTTTTTTGTATTGAAAGCACGAGAGAAATTGAAGTTCAAATATTTGCTAAAATAAGCTTAAATTTAGTATATCTTGGCAATTTTGTTTTACAACATTGAAATTTCAATGTTGTAAATACATTGTTTTGAATTTGTAAATGAATTAAGTCATATATGTTCAAACAATAAAACAAATTTTCAATCAATTTGTACTTGTTGTTGTTATGAAAATCTCAATTATTGACGAAAGTTCGTTATAATTTCTTGCGGGGAGGGGATTTGCGGATCCGCATTTAAGCGAGCTTTCCGATGAGATATGCATACGCTAATAAGCGATTGCCGCAGTTGCAGCGGCACGCTCGGCAGCAGATGAATTGATTCGGTCTCGGGCCCACCTATCACGGGCCCACGAGAACGGAGTACGGTACAGTCCCCTGACACAGCAGATGGTCAGCGTGGATTAGATATAAGGCTTGAAGAAACCTGCGAAGTAATCACGTCTCTTATTCGACCTTCGGCCATGCTATCAAGTTATTGCCATTAATGCAGCAGAGAATGCGGAAAGCTCCTAGCTATCCTGCAACTAAGACATCTTCCTAGTCTGGGGAGAGTTTTCCGAAACCACCTGCTCACACACATTGGGACTCCTACTAGTCTGCTGGATGACTGAGTATAAGTCTGCCTGGACAATTCAGAAAGCAGTCCGTAGCAAATCCCCGGCGATTTGACCTTCTGCTGCACCACTCACGGCAACTAACGCGTCTACCTTCTAACGCTGCTCTTGCTCTTACTCCGACCTATCCTAACACCGGCGGAGTATATCCCGGAACCTGATCACTCACATCCGGCACACTCACATTCCCAAACCACGCCGGCGGCCCAACCATAAACCCCGCCGCACCACCCTCGTTATCAGCGCGCCACTTCGGGTTCCCATAACTGCTATCCTCGCCCGAGGCAAGGTACTGCACGCCCAGGACGCCCGCCTGCGAGCCCTCATACGCGTGCTGCCCCGTGCCGACCAGCATGCACTCGACGGTGATTTTCTGGAACGTGGCGACGCAGTTCTCGTAGCTCCAGTTCACGGGGGGCTGAGGGTTGAGGGCTCCGAAGAGGAGATGCGCTTCGCAGGCCCCGGCCTCGGTGCCGGGGTTTGTGGCGGTCGCTTTGAGGCCGCGGGAGGGATAGCGCGCGGAGGCGTCAGTGGTGAGGGAGCAGAGGGTGGAGATCACGTTGTCGCATAGCGGCTGCACGGTCACGGGCTGGAGGGCCGCGGGGTTGATATTGGTGGAGCGCAGGCGGCCTGTAGGGTCTTCGGCGCAGGTTTCTTCGAGGGATGTGAAGAATACTCGGTCTCGCTGTCTGGGGAGGAGAGGCGAGCTGAGGGTTAAGGGCAGGAGGAGGAGGAGTAGGGAGAGCATTTGGGCGTTGAGTCGAAGAGATGTAATTGTAGATAGATCTCGCGGGATAGGATAAGAGGGGTTGGTTGTCTGATTCGTTCAAATGTGGGTTTGAGGGCTCGTTGAAGGGAGGAAGGAAGTGCTGGTCTTCTATACCTAGTCCACTGTTGTAACATCATCTCGCATATATAGATATCTCTCCTGGCGGGTAGCGCATAAAGAACCCTACTAACACGGATAATAAATACTTTAGCGAGGGGTTTCACAGCAAAATTGGCTCGTTTATCCCATGCACGGGCAAAATCTGGCCCTCGCGGCTTGGCATTACTATATATGAGCCGGTCCTGCCAAGCCACGAGGGCCACGGCTGAAGAGTTTCACCATTTCACAGATCTCTAGCACCGGCGCAGTCAATACTTGGTACCTAGACTTCGAATCCTGCTCTTGCTTGAGCAGCGATATAGCTGAACCGAGAGCCTTTATGACAACTTTGTTCAGTTGCTGTAAACAGACCTCTCGTCGTACTAGGAGTTTGATAGTACTTAGTTAGATGCGTGTAAGTGATTTAGCCTATCGATTGCTAGGAAGTGGACTCCGAAGTGCATAATTGAGCAACTGAAAGATTAACCGGGACCAAGCTTGTCCCGGGCACGCTTCCGGGCCCCTGCCGTTTTAAACATTAACCTGATTTATAGACTACTGATTCCGGTGTCAAGACGCGAGAGGGCTCACGCGAAGAATCCATCATCGGTACCGACTGCGTCCATGCATCGCCCTCTCCAATATGATTTCCTTAGTGTGTCAATAGCCCTAAAACACAGAATGATTGGGATAAGCGGAAAATTATCAGGCCAAAATGATGTCTTCGAAACCAATTCCTGACCACATTTAGCTTGCTTCCCCACATATCACACACCGGCTGTCCTACAGGGAATGTCAGCAGACGAGGGCCGAACGCTCCTCCAAAACCTCAAAAGAATCGAAATTTGGGAAAAGCAACAGGATGAACACTTTAGGAAGCGACAACGATATCTATCATCACGCATCCCGTGAAATTTTAAACCAACACCGTGATGTCTCTCGATTACCTTTTGTAAGCTAGCGTGTTCGAAAGCGAGAGCTTTTCATAAATTTTGAGGAACGATAGAGAAAGGAGATTGTAATCGTACTCGTACGAGGAGGGCGCGGCAGTTCATTAGTGTCAACAAGCCTCAAAGTAATCAAAAGCAAGTGTGGATGGTTCGAGTGTTGCACAGCGAACATCGATCGTGCATTATATCGACCCAAAATGGGGAGTGGACTTGTTAACCTGCTTGTATTCTTCCAGGGAGATATAACGATTTGGATGATATAGCGATTTAGATGCAAATGTCAATAATAGGATCCTGGCGGTAGACATGGTAATCAGGGTGCGTGTAACTGCTGTATGTTCCTCATTTCAGAAATTCAGAGTAGGTATAATCAGGCCCCATGTGTGCATAAGAGAAAAAAACATACATCACCTTCAAAGAGAATCAATAGAGCCTGTCGTTATAATCCAGCCTGTCAGTCGTACTCACTTCGATCTCAGTCTTGATGTTGATCCCATGCCGGGGAAGCTCCACATTCTCGCCATCCGGCTGATTACTTCCACCGTAGACCGACACGCCATGTCCGAATGGCCGCATATCGTCTGCTTCCTCGAGGTGGCTAAACGTGCCCTCGCTCAGCTTACTCCTCGAAGCTGCCCAGATGCGCTTCGAAGAAGATCCGCTTGTCGTCGTTTTCAGGGTGCTTTTGAGCAGAGGATGCTGGAACACGCCCTGGGTCACGATGGTGGCTAGAGGGCGCAGACTTGGAATGCAGGCGCAGACTACGGCCATGTTGGGTTCCAATGCGGACCATATACCGGCGTTGATAAAGTTCCCTAGAACAGTATCGATATCTCGACTCAATGAGCGTAGGGAGTGGTGGACTTACAAGTAACATCGGACCGTGACAGACTAGAAAGCACAACAATCCATATCACGCTTACCAGAACAACACTACCTCCCAGTCAGCTTCTGCCTGAAAAAGCGCGGTCTTCCCACTTACAAGCCCGCAAGCATGAAAATAGCTGTCAATACCATCTGTTGCCTGAAAGTAGTTCGAAGTCGAAATAGAAGCGGGATTGGCTAATCATTGTCAGCACCAGCTGTCCCCACGATACCGAGATGTTCTCATACAAGCGCAAAGATTAAGAAGTTGAGAAAGACATTGACTGATCCACTGCCCTTGAAAAACTTGTCTTCATCGAAGCAGTGCCCTTGAGCGGTTGGGTCGGCCTTATCCCAAACAAAATGAAGGGGTCGACTATGTAGTTCAGTCTCCGGAGATCTCCTTCTAGGGTTAAGTACTATACCATTGGAACAAGATCGTGAGGTCAATTCCAACCATGTAAACCACACAGACGATAGCAACCCAGACCAGGGTGCGCCTGAATCGTGGGACCGCGAAGATTCGGTGGTAGAATGCCAAGCTGGACACGTTTTGAGCGGCGAACTCTTTTCCATTGTTAATAGGCTTTCTCAGACTTACATGGAGAATTTCGAGAGTGTGGTCGCTGTGTGGAAGAATAGCTCAAAGATGAACAGGCCCTTGAGCCAAAGCCTTTTCTTGTGGATCAAGAGTTCCTGGGGTTGCCAAATATAGATATGCCTTCCATAACCATTGGGTAATTCTGTAGAAGAATAAGATTGATGATCTTTGCCAATTGCAGAGATCAAAGGACCTACCACATAACAAGATGATAGGGCATATGATCGAAAAAACCTGAATCAAATCAGTCCTAGAGGTTGGTAAAAGAGTTTTGAGATTGATTACTAATGCAATCACTGCCCAGTAATCATCCCACTGTGCAGTCAGCGATACGTATGAGGCGGTAGCCATCCGAAAGCGAAGCCTACCCAAAAGCCAGCCCTTGAAAGCTTTCGAGACAGTAGTCGCAAGCAGACGAACACGGTGGTAATGACAATTATGGATACGTTGGCCCCGATGATCCGTCCACGCTGATCGCCATTGACGTCGAAACCAGGTTCGCCGAAGGGAGCATTGAAAGGATCAGTTTCTGCCATGGTCGACTAGGCATGAGATACTTGCACGGCTCAGATAGAGCTCGCGCGATTAGGTTTACGACATTTGTATTGTCCCTCCGAGAAGATCGTGGAGGTCAAAGAGGAAGACAGACGTCGGAGCTGAATTATTCTGTTTGCGAGGAGCTGAAAATCAAGGTCCCGGAGGTGGTGTACTGGTGTCTACTAGGCACTCTACGCCGTCTGATTCAGCAGCGCCACAGTCATTGGGCTGCATCAAAAATACCCGGAGTGGTTCCATGGCCATGGAAGATCGTGATCACGCTGGTTTGGTATGCTTCAAGGCAATTGGGTGGGCGTTTTCCCTTAAACCTGAAGTAGTGAAGTGGTGAGGGTTGCCATAGACCTGCAGGCGACCACCCGCAGTGTTAGTGCCGAAGATCTTGTTTCAGAGTGAGACCTCTACAAAATACTGTACTACCACGTCACTGGGGGCGGAGCTGGGCTTGCCAGTCGATGCTGCCTCTGTCGGCGCACGAGTAGAGTGCATGCGCAGTTATTACCATAAGTATGCAACAACAAAGACTGATGGCTGTGATCGTCAACATGTCATCTGCAAGCACAAGAATTGAGAAGAGCCAAGCGAACGCAATCGCCCCAACATTATTCTGTTGGTCTTGTAGCCCAAATCGGGCATGCCGACGAAGTGTTGTTCGTCCTCTGTTGACTTTCCAGTAAATTGATTCTACCAGGTTAATCGTCATCAAGACATTCGTTACGGCACAACGCGTATTCGTCTTTGGCACAAAGCGTATGTGGACGATATGAAGATGACCTCTCCTATTGATTTTCATCGAAGTCGGATCATCGCAGGACTGTTGCTGTATCATAAGAATTAGCAACACCTACTACCAGACCATGGGTTAGTTTTCGAGATCACTAGCAAGTATCCGACTTGGGAAGAAATCAGAAAATGATGGTTCTTTCCTGATATGTTCATCTCCTCTGTTTCAAGAATGGGTAGACGTTTAATGTTGATGGGTATGTCACTGGCGATGCAGGAGAGGCAAGATAGCACTACACCGGACCATGGGATAGGTACTTTGTAGGACTAAGTTTGATCTGTCGCCGCCATTAATCTTTCTGGAATTGGATGATTGGTCATATCGGGTTTGGAGACAACTCTGACCTATCAATGTATATGTACTATTTGCCTCTAAACAGCCACCTCAGATATGAATAGCTTGGATGAATGGCGAAGATGTCAAGAGGAAGGATACAAGACTCGATAGTTACTGAAACTGTACTCGTTGAGTACATATGATCATGCTCACCTCTAAGCTTCAACTGCAGCCTCGCTAGACTTCTTTAGCGCCTGTAGACCTCTAGTGAAAACAGGCGACGCCTTCAGCTTCTCCCAATCATGCACCATCAACGAGTTCTCTCCAGAGTCAATGACTGCCGCTCTGCCTCGCTCCTGCATCTCTCCCTCATACCGTGCCAAAGCCTCCACGATTGGCTTACCATCTCGACAATGCTCGCTCAGTGCCTGGCAAAGATAGGCAGCGTCGATTACGCCATTGTTGAGGCCTTGGCCTCGATCTACATGTTGTGAGTTACCGGTACTGATCTCCTTGGGAGAACGAAGGTTTGGGATACATACGATAAGTCATAGGATGAGCCGAGTCGCCAGCCAAGGTCACGCGACCTTGCCGATTATCCCATGGCACCGTCCGCCATTCGGCAAGTCGATCACACCAGATGGTTGCATCGGAAGCAAGAGCTAGATAGGCCGACCGAAAGGGCTCCGCAACCTTCTTTGCCCGGTTCGTCCACTCCTGCCTGATCACTTCGGGGTCCTTAGGGACTGCGGATCCCTGATCTGGCCAAGTCAAGCTGAACATCCACTTCCAAGTCTCAGGTTTTGAGGGGTCTGAGATATCGTGTACTAATGTAGTAATCAGTGATGGGACTGTGGAAAGCCCAACGTTACATGCTACCTACGAGCCATGAATATACACTCTCCTTCTGGATGATAGCCCACAAACCACAGATCATTGAGGTCTCCGATATTGCGAGATACATCTGCGGGTAGGCTCACAAGAGCTCCACAGCCCAGCAAGGGAAGAGGCTGTAAGGCCGCTTTTTCTTGCCCAAGAAGGTACTCGCGTACCTTAGAATTGGCTCCATCAGCTCCGATGAGAAGATTTCCTGTGGCAGCAGTATCATCATCAAACTTCGCAGTTACTGAAGAGCCATCATCGCTGCAGACCACGCCGTTCAGCCGTTTGTTGTACTAACAATAGGCAATTAGTCGGTCTGATCGGGGCTCATCTTGGGGAATTAAATCAATTACTTGAATATCAAGTCCCTCTGCAATCAGGGCCCTGAACTTGGATCGGCTTAATCTGACGACATTGGGCGTAGGAAATTGCGCCAACAGCTCTCCAGATTCAGCATTAAACATAGGGAAGACATCCTGCGCGCTAAGCCCCCGAATTGGGTTGACCAGAGCATCCGTCAGTCTCTCACTGATATTGTCCGGCAGACATTCGTCGAATTGTGTTTTAGCGTGGTGAATCGCGAAATTCCAGTCCCGGCGGCGCTCGTTGAGGTAATTCTCTCGCTCGAAAAGCGTGCATCGAATATCCAGCTATCGAGTGAAGGATCTGTCAGAGGGCCCAACGACGCAGTAGGAGATATTTACCAGCTTACATCTCTGCGCAATGAGGCAGCCGACCGAGCCTAGTTGCTATAATTTTAACACAGTCGTTGATTAGAAGGTATGAGTATCACTCACCCGCCCCAATAATAAGGACGTGAAAGTCGCCTGGACTTTGTTGATGATCCATCTTCTTACGAGGTTGTTCCACTAGTGCTGGAGTCTTCAAGATCAGATCAAGCAATGCTATCATCGGCAGGATCTTGATCTTAAATAGATGTAGGAGAGCGAAGATCTTTTACTAGAATTTCTTCAAAGTCCCTGCGACGAGCTCCAGTACCAATCAGAAGCATGCCCGCTTGTAGTAGGTGCATGCCTAGCTGAAGGATTGCAATCCCGTCGACCTAGACCTTCAATGGAGTGGTACCAAATATTATTAATCCTCCAAACAGTCCCAAGACGAAGAACCTGAGTGAGCGTGGAATTTTCGAAAATATTACCACTTTCTCCTAGTCCATCTTAACTCCAATTACAAGACAATATTTCAACTATGTCCAGTGCTTTCAGTCGTTAAATCCAAAATCTCGCCTAGCAAGTCTGCCCTGTTGTCGCGCTGTTTAAAGCCCTCCCTGAATTGTCAAGCGTGACCACCCAAAATTTGAGATACGGGTTGTCGCCTGAGGCAGGAATGGGCGCCGCTGTTGACAGGAGGCCAATGAACAAACCATAGAGATTCGTAGTGAGGCTGTAAAATCGAGTTCGATTAAAGTGTGATCTTGAGAACAAGAATACCTCCCAAGGCGGCTTACCACATGTACCTATCAAGTCAAAATAATGCTAGCAGTGCTAGCTATTATTTGCAGCCAGCGCCTGAAAGTAGCGAACTGTGCCGTCTCTTTCAAAGTGCACACACTCTCTTCAAGCATTTGTCGAGAGGAAGTCATTGACGCGACCTTGAGATCGGGATATGTGTACATGGAAATGTTCATTCAAGAAGTTCGGTGGCGCTGAATGGAAATGCCCCACAGAGCACCGTGATCTGGTACTTTAGCTAAACGCTGGGTGCGTCTTCCGATATTCCGGGCCTCGGGCGCAACACTTTTCATCCTGCTCCCAGCTCACAATACAGCTACCTTCCTACAGACTCATCCGCTGATCTCAGCATGTCTTGTAATCTAATCTCGTGTCCTTGCTACAACGAGGCAGCAGTTCTAAGGTCAAGGTCGTAGATATGGCGGTAATTCCAACAACAGGAATAATGGAGATTCCTCAACCCTGCCGACGTACGCGTTGTCTTGGAAAATCGTGCGGGTCTCATCGGCCATCTGTTCCTTGTTGAGGGAAGGAAATCGTCGTATGAGGCCGTTGAAGGCTTGGAGTGTAGACATCCTGCAGTATTGTACGGATTCCCAGAGTGCCTTCCTCCAGTCTACAAGCCAGCCAATTCTTACTTGTGTAGTCGACGATAATCATTGTCCTGAATGCCCATTCAACTTCCCATACCATTGCCGAAACTTGTAGACGCCACTGAAGCAGGATACCGGGGTAAGTGCCGATATCGTGGACTGATCTATGTAATTCATCACCCTGGGGAAGTATTCTTCGATCTCCTAGACTCAGGCCATTAGATCTGCAAGGGCACCTGCTGGCGAGAAACCAGATCTAGTTGTCGTACTGTTTATGGGAAGGGATTGCCCGTACTGCCGTCCTCCTTCGGTTTGGCTTTTGAAGTTCCACCACTTGTGTGCGTCAATCCTGTTCGTGCTATTGCCTTGCATGCAATCCTGGCCCGACAATGTGAAGAGGACGAAACAAAAAAATTCTGATATCGCACTTCTATTCCAAAATTGGTTGATTAGTGAGGTACAATTTCAGACGCTCCTACGCCAGACCATCTGATGGCGGTGTATTTCTGTAATCGTCGTACAGTTCTTGATAAAGCATGAGACTTCACATCCTTTGCCATGCGCCTCGCTCGATAAGCAAACGAGGTGCCATGACATTATCCGTGTATCACATGTACTTTTGACGATGATATAGCAACACAGCGGGTACGATCATCCCTATCGACACCCGACCGTCCCGGATTGCACGCTCTAGAGTTATTTGAATCTCGATCTGAGGTAGTCTTTGCATTTATTGTTGTTTTCAAAAGTTGACCAAGAGCCAAGAACGTGGTTTCCTGTGGCGTGAGATGTTGCCGAGAATTATGTAGGATAGTAGCATGACACAACTGCTCGGTTCCTAGGCCGACACTGTATTCTAAGAAACGGAGCAAGACCAAGGGTCTAAAAGAAATATCGGTCTGTAGAGCATGCTCAGAAGTCGAATCAGTGCCCGATGTCGAGTCTACTAGGTAAACCACTCCGGAATGATGGATTCCCATGTGGAGTCATGGGGGCCAACGGGCAAGCCAGGATGTTGTCCACCATATGTAATGTAACTGAGGTATTCGTCGAGCTTTTCCATTTCCTCTCCCTCGTCGTCAGGATGACAAGGCCACCACTGTCCACCACGATGACGGAATATGCCTTGTAAGCCCAAAACCTCCCATCGAGGTTTTAGACGTAGCATCGATAAGAAACCCTCCCACCTCCATTGTAAAAGATCAATATGACTGAGCCAAAGCCTTCCAAGATTAGGCATTTGGTGAAAGGCAAGCCTATAGAGATCGGGACCGCTGATGGCGAGACCAGCAATATAGAATTGAAACAAGCGCGGCCATGCTACGTTTCGAGGAAAGACGTCCTTGTAGGAGTAGCAAGGCTCGTCATAATCGCGAAGCAGGTGCCGTTGTCTCAAATCCATATTTTCAGTCGAGGTAAAAATCAAAGCTAGACGCTTGAGGCCAGACAACTTACTCAAAAGATTAGGAAGAAACCCAAGTGAGGTAGACTGGGGTTGCAAATGGTCGTGTAGTTTTCGGGGTGTGATCTGTAGCTCGAGAGTCTCCAAGTACCACAGAGAATATATCATTTGGTGTGGAAAGCGGTCTTCCATGCCGTAACGGCTAAAAAAGTGGGGCGACAGACCCTCGACTGCATGCGTGCCAGTATCAAAGAAACTAATCCTTCGTCTCGTTTTCGAAAGTGCGCGTATTATTAATTGAAGATGGCGATCTCTGTCCAAACCATCCAGAAAATTGGGCTTGACTGGACGCGGATGAAACGTTCCCCATTTGCGGGACAGGGGTGAGCCTGTAAAGTTGAGCTCTGAGGGTAAAATAGGCTGAGCATCTTCGATAAGGAGCCCGACCTGTCGATTTCCACGATCCCAGACGTCGTCGTCCATTTTGACTGATCTCAAATTTGACAACTGGAACATACCTAAACATAAAGTGGGGTAAAACATAGTGATGCAGGCATGCTCATCTTCCTCAAGTTCTTCCCATCTCGCAAAGCCTTTCCTGACCATTGCGTCGTTGCCATACTTATCAAACAAAGACTGTGAAGATGAAGATTCTGTAGCACGAACCAGCTGAGCCAGTCGTCGGGGGTGAGTAAAATGGGTCGAGCGTCTTCTGAATGGATAGAAGATCGACCTGATCTCTTTAAACATAAGCTCAAAGTACTCTCGGTGAGATAATTCGTAAAATGTTGAGACATCATAGATGATCTTCTTGACCGACGCTGCAAGCTGCGGACGACTGGTAATCGCTGTGAAGACTTCGAGATCCTTGGTGCGTGGCGAGACATAGACCTGGTCAAACAGCAGCGGCGTGACAAGAGCGTTGCAAACACTGTTAACAAGGCGGGTCTGTTTGAGATCTGACTTCTCCAGGTGCGTAGCTACAAGGCCCATGATCTCAGGTGGCAAATAAGGTACCAGTCCTTCTGGTACGTGTGGAACATCGGGAGGAGATTGATGCCGACGCGTCAATCTTTGGCTTCGCCGTAGAGGCATTGATAATCTTTCGAGTGCAATTGGTGACCTTGGTCGCTGCCACGTTGTTACCGAGCTCTCGCGTGCAGGTACCGAGACGTACGAGTACTCCGTAAGAGATCGTTGAATGTCACCAATTCAACTCTGGATATCACACAATTTTCTTCCAGGACGCGTTGAAACAAGGACCTTCGGGCCGAAACCAATTGAGATCCGAAAATGCCAAGCCGTATCCTAGTTGCGGACCAATGACAGACTGCTTATGTAATTAACCCTCAGTGCTATCAGAGTCTGGACTGCAGGCTACCCAGTGACAGAGACAATGGAGGCCTGCGATGGCAGATATAAGGTGACATCAAGATCTCTAAGACACGCCACCGAAACGACAACAGCTCCACAGTAAATAGCAATCTGCCACAGGTCACCGAAGCTCTCCGCCTTCGGGTCAATGACCTTCATCGGATCATTCATTTCCAGCCCCCAATAAAAGTCCTCACAAGCGCATACCCCATAAACTTCACCGGTAACTCCACCACCCTTTCCCTCTCACACGCAAAATACTGATTCTCTTCCTGCCTCAAGTAGCCCCCAGTCATTCTCGACTATCTGGTGTAGAGTCGATGCGTTAAAGTGGTTTGGGAGACGTGTAGGATACCCCGGAGGGTCTCAGCAATAAGAGTTCCGCTGTCATATCCTTGAACGGCAAATGGAACTTTAGCAGAATTTGATGATGTTGCAATATGTTCCACCCAGGATCAGAAAGATGTCGTTGGTCCCAAACACGTAGTCCGAAGTACCATCAGTAGACGATCAGATGCTGTCCCCATACCAACAATAGCGGTACTAAGCGATCATGCACCGAGGTAGAATTGACACGCGCAGGGCTCATGTCATACTAAACCCAGATGCGTGGATTTAATTAGATTTTTCTACTTGTTTTAATGAGAATGACGTTGACATTCCAGCGGTGGTGGCTTTTCTTACGTTCTTTAAGTTACTTCATTGAGCATTCGTTATTATATATGCAACTGCTGACCCACGCAATACTAGCGGTGGGATGCTCGAGCACGTGAGCATAATAGACGGTGCAGGATTAACGTTGTTCTAGGGGAAATTTTAAACCCCACTAATCTGAGCATCTTAGAGAGATGATCCTTGATGAAGCTGTGACGGCCGGACATGACGCCCTATGGCGAGGCGCTATAAAGAGCATCTAGGTGGTGTTTGAGGCTTTGAGCTTAAATAATGCCTTATATATTCACGACCGAAATGCATTGAATAAGAAAGGTAAAGTAGACGACAATCACACTGAGTGACAACTAATCAAAAAAGAAATAAAAGAATAAGAGACTACTTCCCCCAGAGGTTTCCATAGGGCTGACCAACGTGTCATCGCAGGCACATCACACATTTCTCAAACATAATTGGTGAACTTAACCGACTACGAAAACCCCTCCAAGATTTGAATGTCTTACCTTTTCAATGATCACCACGTTCCACCATGGGATCCGAGGACTCGCACGAAGAAGGCAGCCGCCGCACAAATCTGGCCCAATGGCGACTAACCACCACCAATGGCGCTCACCGCTGGACCTACCTCAGTATCGATGAAGCGAAAACGCATCCCCAGTCCTTCGCGGAGCAGTACTTCCTCGGTCTCCTCAAGGTTCGCTCCTCATCCCCATCAGAAACCTCAACACCGCTTGAACTAACACTCCAAAGAACACCCCGATACTACCGGCCCCAACGACAAGCCAAGATTCCGCAGCCAACGGCCTTCTATTTTATAAGCGTCTCCAGCTCGAAGATGGCCACTGGGGCTGCGCCTGCGTAGGACCTAGCTTTGTGCTACCTGGGCTAGTATTTGCGCTATATGTCACGAATACACCCATCCTACCGGAGTGGAGGATCGAAATGATAGCTTACAGCGCGCACCACGTGAACGATGATGGCGGCTGGGGACTCTTCCCTGGCGGAAGCACGATGGTCTGGACAACGGCTCTGTACTATGTGCTCTTGAGGCTTTTAGGAGTTCAAGCCTCCGATCCTTTGGCCGCTCGAGCTAGAGACCGCTTGCTGCTGATGGGTATGTTTTGGTCGGAGCGAGTGGGAATGGTGCTTGTCCGGTGCTGACAGCCTGGGATAGGTGGCGCTGTTGGTGTTCCTCAATGGGGTAAACTCTGGCTCTGCGTTCTGAATCTCTACAGATGGGAAGGTGTGAATCCGGTTCCTCCGGAGTTATGGTGGGTTGAAGCCTCCCCTGCCTGGAACGAATTTATCGCTGAATCGTCAATTGCAGGCTTCTCACCGGAATGGCTCGCTTTTCACCCATCGCGATGGTGGGTTCAGACACGTTCAGTCTACTGCCCGACTTCGTATATGTACATCAACAAGTGTCAAATGCCGTTAAACCCCTTACTTGAGCAGATACGGGAGGAGATCTATGTTCAGCCTTTCTCGTCGATTTCTTTCAGTGATCATGCAGACACAGTGGCTGCCACTGATATGAAGCTGCCACCTTCAATGGTTCTGAGATTGGCGAACAGCGTCTTTCGGGTGTGGGACACTTATATGAGACCGAGATGGCTCCATCGGAAAGTTAATGATGCCATCCGAGATCTCATACGGCGACAGGACGCAAACTCGTTTTTCAATGACCTTTCGTCAGTCGACCAAGCCTTGATCATGGAGGTGTTGTATTTTGATGAGGGAGAAGAAAGCGTCAGCCTTTCTAAGCATCGTGAGGTATTCCAACATTATGTTTGGCAAGGCGCAGAAGGCATGACAATTACGGCTACCGACGGTATACAAGTCTGGGACACTGCGTTCTCTGTGTTAGCCATCGTCGATGCAGGACTAGCACAGGATGTCCGCTTCCGAGATACCGTACTAAAGGCGCTCGACTTCTTTGAAAAAGCACAGCTCCGAGATAATCTATTAGATCCTTACCGCGAACCGTGCAAGGGTGGATGGTCTTTCAGCACAAGGGAGAACGGTTTCATGGTCTCGGATTGTTCTGCGGAGTCGATGAAAGCAGTCATCTTACTTCAGGAACAATGGGAAGCCTCTTCTGTATTCTTCTGCCGTGGCTCATTGCTGACTTCGCTTAGTGGCCTGCCCAAGATCATATCAGATTCTCGACTTCGTGACTGCGTGGACACACTTCTTCTTATGCAAAGCTCAGACGGTGGCTTTGCGAGTTACGAGCGTCCTCGTACAGGCGCATGGCTTGAGATGCTGAACCCAACGGAGATCTTCGACCAGGTCATGGTAGAGCACAGCTACACCGAGTGTACGAGTTCAGTGCTGACCTCGCTTGCGCTCTTCCGAAGACATTTTCCTGATTACAGAGCTGCTGAGATTGACAGTACCATCTCACGCGCAGCTGGCTTTGTTAAATCTAGCCAGCGGCCTGACGGTAGCTGGGAAGGGTCTTGGGGCATCTGCTTCACTTATGCCATGTTCTTTGCATTGGATGCTTTGGAGAGGGTGCATGAAACCTATCATACAAGCGCAAGCGTACGTAGAGCATGCGAATGGCTCGTCTCGAAACAGAGAAATGACGGAGGATGGGGTGAGCATTATTCTTCGTGCGAGATGCGAAAGTATATCCAGCATGAGAGTCAAGTAGTCAATACGGCGTGGGCGGTGTTGGCGTTGATGTCTGCACGATACCCCAACAGGATCGATGTTGAAAGAGGGCTTCAGGTTCGTATTTTTCTTCAATGTCATTCGGGGAACCAACTAAGACTCGATGTACTTTCGTAGTTGATCCAGAATCGACAACAGCCGAATGGAGAATGGTTGCAGGAAGACGCGGAGGGAGTTACCAACCGGACCTGGTAAGTCGAGAGCCTTCCTTGGTATGAGCCAGTCCAGGATACGTTGTGACAGTCACTGATCTCCTTTTTTGTAATAGTACCCTCGCATACCCGAATTACAAGTTCTACTTCCCAATTCGAGCTTTAGGAAAATATGAAAACGTCTACTTACCACAATTAAAGGAGTATATCCATTTAGACGGAGAAGTGTTCTGAAGTAAGTACCCACGTCTCAGTCTCAGGCAGTTGAAGTCCCCTTCCGGCGAAACGCGCCAAAGTGGGCTTTCCTGTACGATTCATGAAGACCTTCATCTTGATATAGCGGTTCAGCGAGCGGTAGCGGAGGCAGAATGTTGCCGATGGAGGCAGCGAATGTCTCTATGATTCCAGCGATAGCCGAGGAATGGGTTTTCCTCTTCATCTGCAACATATTGTGTACCGATCTGGCATGTTGTGTTTGCAGGAGATTAGATTGCTCCCTCAATACAGCGGTATGCTGGCTTAAAGATAATACCGCGTATCCCGTGGTCTGTTGTGGTGCTATCCTCCCTCTCATACATTGTCACCGATAGCTATAATGTAAGACTTCTGGATAAATAAGTCATTGATTGCATACTGTTCTATGAAATGCTCATTTACATGATTTTTAGCATCTAATGTCATTGAAATGCGCACTAATTATTAAGTTCTTGACGATTTCTGATTGATCATTTAGTTTTACACATTTTTTAAAAAAAAAATATTTGATATTTCGTTTTATTTTTGATGTTTTATTCATTTTTTGATGTGATTCATGATGCGATTTATTCGATTTTTGATTGATCGAATTCGTTGTTTTTTTGAATTTGATATCGAAATAAATTTTAAATCAATTAATTTCACGAATGTTTTTTGTTTTTGAAATGATAAAATTTTGATGAAATCGTCGATCAAAATATTCGTTGTAAAAATTCATTGAATGTTAATCGTGTTCTTTTGAATTTTTTGACGTAATTAATGACGATATATATCGACATAACGTAATTTAATGATTAATTTGATCGTTAACATAATAAACGTTCGTATAATTTGACGATTATCGCATTGAATGTGAATGAATTTTTTCATGTTCATTTGTATTGATTCAAAAAAACGATTTTATTACATTTTGATGTTGATCGTTATTGACATAATCAACAATTCGATTTCGATGAAATTAATTGTAATTGTTTTTTGTTTTGTGATTTTTCAATCGATAAAATCGTCGAAAAACATAAAACAATATTCATTTAAATTTTGATAAATATTTAAATCGTTTGCGAATGACGCATTTGACGAAATTAAAAAAATGATAATTGTATAATTTGTTTGATTTTTGTAAACGATGACGTAATATTTAATGTGTGTCAAATATTTTAACGTTCGAATCGTTTGTTTCGCATAATGTTTAAATGAATTCGTAAAATATTCAAATAATAACGATGCAACAACGATTACATTTGATCGAATGATTGTTGCAACGAAATTAATTGATTCGATTTTTTGTTGATACATATGAATTTTTTGAAAAATAACATTATTTTTATTTTTTATTATCGAAATATGAATGAATATAAATGATTTTGATTTTTTTTAATCATGTCAATATTGAATTTGTTGATAAATTTGTCGATATAATTGTTTTGACAAAACGACGTTGTTTGTTGTTTTTTATCGCGTGTAATGCGAATATTGAAAAATCATTCGATTTCATCGATGTTTTTCATTTCGTATGTTTCGAAAAAAAATTTTTCGAAAACGTCGATTTGTTTGAAATACTGAAAATAATACATGATTGTTATATCGTTCACGAAAAAAAATAAAATCATGTAATCATTGATAAATAAACATTCGATGTCGAACATTTGTTTCAAATTTAAATTGTTAAAAATGATCGATAAATGACGATATCATAACGTTGAAAATTGTTTCAATTCATAAAATGCTTTTAATAAAAAAAATAACACATTGTTTGTTTTTTTTCAATCGTCAAACGATTTACAATAAATGAATTCGTCGATATCGTTATTTGCGAATGCGTTGATTGCGTTATATTGACGAATGTTCAAATCGAAAATTGTAATTATAATCATTAATGTTCGAAAAATTTTAATAATTAATGTAATTGCGTAAACATTTTGTTCGATTTGTTGAAAATTTTTTCGAACACACAATCGAATTTTGTGTTTTATCAAATATTTTTCGTTGTCGAATTTGTATTTGAATATTCATGTGATAAATATAAAAATTTTTTTTGTTTGTTTGACATGATTTCATGAAATTTTTTTTCAAATTTGTTTTGATTGTAATGTTTTGATTTTCACGTCAATGATTCGTAAAAAATCGATAATTTCAAAATGTTTGAACATTTGATGATAAAAACGTGATTCGACGAAAAAATCGTCACGATACGATTTTTTTTTTCGTTATTGAAATCATAAATGTTTCATAAAATGAACGCATTTTTTTTTTCGAACGCGTTTTTCAAAATCGTGTAATGATTGAAATTTCGAAACGAATTTGATTTGCGAATACGAATGATTTTTTCAAATTGAATGTTAATTTCGTCAATCGTTATTTTCGTTCAATGTTTCGATTTTTTTTTTTCAACGACGATGCAAACGAAAATAATTTTTTTATTGTTTTTGCAACGACAAATGTCGAAAAATTTTCTGTAACAACAAATGACGAAAAATACGAAAAATCAAACGTATTTGACGTGTTTTCATTTTTTGACGAAAATAAAACAAATGAAAATAAATATTTTGATTCAAAATCGTTTTCAATCGTTTGTTTGTAAAATTTTTTTGCATCGCGATCGATAATAAATTTTGTAAATATTAATTTTCATACATTTTCGTCGTTGTTTGATTCGATGTTCATTATTTTCGTGAAATCGTTTTGCGATATGTCAAACGTATCGTTAATCAAAAAAAATTCGTTGACGAATTGAATTAAATTTATTTCATTAAAACAATAACGTGAATTTTCGTTGAATGTGACATTACGTGTACGTATAATTTTTCGTTGATTAAAAATTCAAATAAAAAAAATGTTGATGTTGTCATAATTTACAAAAAAATCGATGTGTGTTTTGATTTTCATTTTTTTCTTTTTCGAAATATTTTTATTCAAAAAATATGCTTTTGTTTCATATTGAACGATGTGAGCAAAATTCGATTTTTTGTCGATAATCATTTCGAACGATGTTTTTCATTCATGTTTTTTGAAAAATGTACGATTCATTATGTAATTAACGATTTCATTGATTCACGATCATAAATAAACAAATAAATTTGTTTCGAATTTTATTGTTCGTGATTTGATCAACAATATATTATTTAATCGTTCGTTGTGATCGTTTTGTGTTGAAATATCAACGATCGAAAATTCAAATGTAATGTTTTTGAATGCGCAATATTTATTTCATTCGATGTCGAGTGCACGTTCGTCGTCAAAACGTACAAATACGATTTTGTCGTTGTATTTGATTTCGATGATGTGAATAATTCGAATAAATATTTTCGTGATTTGTTTTTTATTTTCGTGCGTGTATATCATGTGAAAATCTGTTTCGAAACATGTTACGTGTAATATTCATTCGTGTTTGTTCAAAATCGTTGTCATATCGATGAAATCGTATGTAATACGATAAAACGACTTGTTCGAAATTTTTGACTTTACAAAAAATTTGAATACAATTCGATGTATTTTGAAAAAAAAAACATTTTTCGCATTTGTTAATTAATGACATTTTATTTTTGTTGATAAATTTCATTTTTTCAATTGTTTTTTGTAAATGTTGTATGACGTCATTATTCGCATGAACGAAAAATTGATATCATTTTAAAATAAATTTTTGTCGCACGATGATTGCGAAAATGTTCATTTTTTCAAATTTATTATTTTCGAAAACGTAATGTGTTTTTATTCGTGACACAAAAACGATCGATGTATTGTTTTTATGCAAATGTTCATGAATTGTATCAAAATGCAATTTTTTGTTTGCGAAAATGCTTTTCGCGACGATATTGATCATGAAATTTGATACGTAATTGACGTTTAAAAATTTTATTGATTTTTTTTTGTGAACGTATCGACGTTGATACGCATTCGATCATATGTCAAAATAAAAAATGATTTCATGTCGAACATAATTTTCGATTCGTTTGTGCAATTTCGTTTTTTTTTAAAACGTTATTTTATCGTGTTGTTAATCACGTGAATGTCGAAATCGTAATTCATAATTCACGACGAACGAAAAAAATAACTTGACGAAAACGAATCGTTTGTAAACGATTTTATGACATTAACGTGAATGACGACGAAAAATTTTATTTCGATTTTTTTATTCTTGTTATTATCGTTTTTTTTTGACGTTTTTCGTCAATTCGCTTGATGTTTTATTTTATTTTTATTTTTTTTGAATTTTTTTTCGTTTTTTTTATTTTAGTCACGATTTTTAATTTCAGTTTGAAATCATCTGAACGTATGTTTTCGTTGAAATAAAAACAATCGTCGTAAAAATGTTTTTTTTCGCAAATGCAAAAATCTCGAAATTGATTTTGATTTCGAAATGACGAAATGTCAAAAAAATTTCGATGTTTTGTATGTTCGCATTCGTCAATTGCGAATGTCGAATTGAATATCGTTTTTTTTTTCGAATTTTTTTCATGCGTATGTGATGACGAAAAATTTCGATAAAAATGAAAAATTGTGTTTCGTGATTCGTTACGATGTTTAATTGAAATAATTGTATTTCAACGAAAATAAATGCGATTTTGTCGATTGCGTGTAAAAAATCACGATACGTTCGTTTGTTATCGATAATTTCAACAATTTTCATTTGTTTAACGAATGTCAACATTTTCAAATAATCGTTTATTCAAACATCGATATTTTAACGATTGAATGATTTTTTGATTAAACGATTGTATTTTTGTTTCAATTTCAAATTTTTAATCGAATCGATGAATGCAAAACGTGTTTTGAAAACGCGAAAAACGATTCATGAATGAATTTCAACGATTTGAATAAAATTGAAATTTGTAATCGTTGTTGTATCGTAAATGTGATCGATTATTTTTGTCATGAAATTTTTTTGTTTTTTCAATTTTGAAATTTTTTTTTGTATTTCGATGTCGCTATTTTGTATCGAACATGTTTTTCGTTGAAATTCGCATTTTGTTGTGTGTCAAAATTGAATTTTACGAATTCAAATTTGTTCGTTGATCGAATATTTTTGAATAAATCGATGAAATTTCAAATCGAATATTTTGTGATTTTGATTCGTACGATCGAAAATCACGCGTTTCAATTTTTGAAAAAATTCAATTTGAATTTTCGTTTCGTATTCGTCATCGTGCTGAACGAGCGAATAAATAAAAAAAAATTTTTGATTGTTGTTGATTGTAAAAAAATATAAACAAAAAAATGTTTTCGCGATGTTTTGATTTTTCGTGTTAATTTGTCGAAACAATCGAATGTTGAAAATATTGATAATCAAATAAATCACGTATTGAATGCAACAATTAAACGTGATTCGAATTTATAATTGTAAAATTTTTGAATAAATAAATCATTGATTGCATACTGTTTTATGAAGTGCTCATTTACATGATTTCTAGCATTTAATGTCATTGGAGTGCGCACTAATTACTAAGCTCTTGGCGGCCCCTGATTGGTCACCTAGTTCTACATATAACAAAATTCGTACTCCTTCTCTGACAACAGGCATATGGATGTAATACGGAAGAGACCTCTTTTATGATTCCGTATCAAGTCAGGTAATCACAGCTAAAACGAACAAGAAAATCCCTTTAAATACCTTGTACCAGGCCATTGGATACATAAGAACCTAACAGCTGCATTTTTCTTCTCATTCATATTCTTGGTGCTCTTAATCGTCCTGGGTCCTGGATAATTCGCGCTGCATTGCACAGCCACAAAGTGTCTAGAGTAGATCTGTCGTCTAGAATTTCCAAGGATCCTTCCGCCGGCAGCTAAGCGGCAGGAACAGTTAACAATGGAGGCTCAAATGCTCACACCATGATCTCATGGCATCAAAAGGTCCAAGAGTATCCATAGTCCCCTTTTGACAGATAATTGTCTGATTGTGAGAGGGTGGAATGGAAAGGCGGAACAACGATCTCGGCCAAGCCATGGCCCAACCCTTGCATCCCTGAGGCGTCTTGGCCCATCTCTCATTCGTCCCTTCCATTCATCGGACTACTCCATTAACCTCCTCGCCAACCCAAACCAGCCAAGGTCACCCAAATATGGCGCCATGCCAATAATTTCCATCCATGGTAGTCAATTGGCAAGGCTAACCACACGGGCCCAGGTCGCGACTGTCTGTCGTACGAGAATGAGGCTGAGGAGAGAGAGGAAAGCATAAACGAACCTCGAATCTCCTTCTCTTTCTTCACACTCTTTCATTCTGCCCCTCTCCACACTGTGCGCGCTGCTATTCTTCACAGGATATTGATATTCCACTCCAAGAGTACACATTCTCTTCCTTCTGACTACAAAGTACGCAACGCGCGTTTACAACATCCACACTCCCCTACCCAACAACCTCCACAGCCTTACCAAATCGCCTTCTAAATCTCTCACCATGACCGAGAAATCCACAACCGGTACATGCATCTCCCTCCTCCCCATCCCCTTTCCACACCCAAAACTAACCCCCTCCCAGGCGGCAGCGCCCCCCCCTACGACTCAAACCCACCCTACAGCCACACCCCCGCCCAGCCAACAATGGGTCTCCAACACGCGCAAGAGCCCTACACCGTCCCCACCTCTCCCCCACCCCAAGTCTTCTCCCCCCAACCCCAGCAGCACCAAGGCCAATACAGCCAAGCCGGCGAAATCCAATACCAGCCGCAGCCCAACGACTTCCGCCCGCCCCAGCCTCAACACACGAGCAGCATGGATGGCCAGCCTTACACCGGGCAACAGCCGCTGCCGGCGTACGGAGGGATGGAGCAGAAAGGGTCCTACTATGGCCAAGGACAGGGACAGGGACAGGGGCAGGCGATCCCGATGCAAGGTATGGGCATGGGCCAGCAACAGCAACCGCAGAGCCAATACCACACCGCGATGCCGCTCCAGAACCTAACCGAGGGCGCGGCGCCGGTGGATTGTCCGGCTTGCAGGCAGAGGGCGCTGACGCGGACGGAGTATGTTAGTGGGAACAGTACTATGTATGTTTCTTTTTCCTCCTCTCTCTCTCTCTCTTTTTTTTTCTTGGGAAACAGGAGGGGTGGGGTGGGTGTGATTGGCTAACGTTGATAGCGCATGGGCCGCCCTGCTCTGCTTCTGCTGCTTCCTTGGCTGCATCCCCTTCATGATGCGCTCGCTCAAGGACGTGGAGCACCACTGCGGGAAATGCGGGGTACTCCTGGCGACGTGGCATAACTCGGGTCGGGTGGTTGTGCATCAGCATGCTTAGGTTTGGGTTTGTGAGATAAGGGATGAGGAGGATGAGGGGATGGATGTGTGTTTTTGGCTGTTGTTTGCCTGTTGTTACTAGGCTTGAGGTGGGGAATGGGAGGATAGCTTAGTGGGATTCTTGTTCTGGGGGGTGGAGTTGGGGATTACTCTTGGTTTGGGGGAGGGGGTGTACTCGTATGGAGTAGGAAGGACCGTATTCTTAAGGTACTACTTATAGGGTGTAGGAGATATCTTAATGAACGGGAAAAATTTCATCCTTACTGGGTACACTCAACGGGGTTTGAAGGTATAGATCGCCATGTGATCCGGTTGATGTTATTTCACCAACCACCCGATGAACGCGATTTTGATAGTTTTCAATTTGCCCCCTCTTCTCTCTTTTGATACATACTAATACCCCACCTCTCAATTCATCTCAACTTCTCTTTCACCTCTCCTCCTCTCCCCAACCCACTCGCTCCAAATCCCAACACCCCCAGTCTGGAATCATCATCCCTACCCTATCCCATCCCATCCTTTCCCACGGTATAAATCTATCCCTCTCCATCCTTCTCGAGGATCATACCCCTTTGCAGGACCTCCCATCAGCGCATGCATAACCCTTTCTCTCCAACGCTATCGATAAATAGCATGAATAGAGATTCGGATAGTGGGGTTAGAAGTAGAAGGGGAGTGAACGGGGTCATTGATGGGGAGCTCTTGGTAGCTTTTTTTTGGAAGGGGGTTTGGGGTGGGTTGGGTTGGGTTGGGTTGAGTTGGGGTTAGGTGGGTGATTGGAAGAATGGGAAATGAGGTTGCTCAGAGTACTGAAAAGCGAAGAAGAGGTGGTTGCATCGGATCACTGAATTGCCACTATTGTAGCGGCTGTAGGGATCCAAGACTCAAGGCTCATGAATGGCAAAGGTGCTGCCGTGCGCAGAATCATTTCTATTCTTACTTTATGCTTGTATGACCATCCTGACCCTCCCCAAAGTCTTCGAGTCGATTGTTTTCTCTCTTTGGAAGGACGGTGACGCTCTTGGTATGCATGGACTTCGAGCGGAGGGGTTTGGGTTTTGAATAATCGTAGTAGGAGGAGCAGATGGCGAAGGGGAGCGAGGATACTGGATGGAGGACGAGATATGAGAGAGGGAACATGTTGGATGATGGGGAATCACTCCTACATTTCATGGGGGTCTCTTCCTTTTTGGAGGTTTGTGGAGAAGCAGCATTCTTCATCACCGAGATTGAATATCTCAATTCCTTTCACAAGAGCCGGATTCGATGCTCTGCATAACAATATTAATGATTTGCGCTCGACCCTCTATCTTCAAGGCCTCGGTTCAATATCCGCAGTTACTGAGAACGTCTCGCTGGGATAATCCGACACTCATAATAAATTCAAGCCACTTGCAGCGTCGAAAGCCGCGAAGATTAGTAGATTCGAAACGAGTATATGCTCACTTCACTCAAACCCATCCCCCGCACCCTCCATCCCCACACCCAGCGGATCACCCCTCGACCCCATCGCCCGTGGACTCAGCGGCGGGGCAGATATTTGATTCAGAGTCTCGCTCTCCATGTGCGTGGTGCTGGTGTTGCGGCTCGTGGAGTAGGACTGGTCGACTACAGTTAGACTGTCCCTATCCATTGTCGTGTCGTGGGTTTCAGGGGGGCGGTGAGCGCCGTGTTCGGTGGAGGAGAGTGCTCGTTCTAGAGAGCGGAAGAGGGGGTACATGCTTTCGAAGGGGAGCGTCGTCGGTTTTCTTCTTTGCCCTGGTTGCGGTCGCTGCCGGTGCTGCCGTCCGTGCTAGATAGAGAGTACAAGCGCCGCGCCTCTGCGATTTGGCGACGGCCTTGATTCGGCTTATCGATCCTGATCCAGCTCTGCGCTGCCAGGAGGCTCCAGAAAGCCGTTTGCCGGCGTCGGGCCCCGAAGGCTAGAAGACCCATACCTGCAGCATAGCATTCTCCCATCCTCTCGGCCATAAACGCCTGAGACGTTGGGCTTAACACGCCGAGCTCGAGCAACTTCCCGCCCCACCGCGCCGCCTCCTCGGCCGCTGTCGGACCTCGACTTTTTAGTAATTCGATTGCCAGAGTCAGGGTACGGATGGCGCCAAAGGGGAGGGAGCAGCGCGTGAGGTAGCTATATGTCGCGGTCTCGAGCATCTGGTCTACGGTCTCGGTTCTACTTCTCGAGGACGCGGTTTGTGGGATCAGCAGGTAGGAGATCGCTGCCATTTCGTTCGCAGCCGCGTGATACGCCCATGCTTTGTCGGTCGAGAAATCTGAGCGGAGGAAGTCGTAGGTTGAGTACGCGAGCCGGAAATCTCGGAGCATGAAGGCGTAGTCTGCGAGCGTGCGCATGGTTGCTTCTGGGGTGGTCGGGGGGTAGATGCCTAGATTGGGGTCGTAATTACTGTTCGATGAGGGGGAAGAAGAGTTCTGAGAATTGCGCGAGGAGCCAAATGCGGTCCAGCGTTTTGAGAGGGACATGAAGCGCCCTGAGAGTCCGCGTCGGCGGGAGGCGACTTGGTCGTTCCAGGTCATTATTCGGTTTTCCATGAAGGGGACCAAGGACTGCGTAACCATTTCGCGAAGGAAGGAACGGATTGCGGTGGCGTCGGAGTCGAAGATGTAATGTATAGAGGGGCTGTCGGTGTCGTAATCAATTATAGAGATCTGGGAGAGGTCTTCTTCTGCGGGAAGCCAGGATGATGGCGGGACTTCAATGCTGTCGTCGTCGGATTGAACGCAGTTAGAGCTGCGGAGGCGGAGTAGGTGGCAGTGGAGGCCGAAATGACGTTTCATCAAATCGAAAAGGGCGGTGGATTTGGTGATGTCGTCTTGCTCTTCGTCATGGATTAGAACATAATAACGAAGGTATTCGGGGCCCACGAAAGTAGGAATTCGTCTTCCAGACTGGTTGTAGAGCTGTCGGAGTGTTTCGATTGGAGATTGGTTGTGTGAGCTGACAGCTATGATACATGCGACAGGATGGCAGAAGGTCTCGTACGGTACCATGAGCATGCTTGAGAGGAGCTTCCGTAGGTACAATGAGTAGACCTTCGACGATGATTGCGGCGGCTTCTGTACCCTGTTATCTGAGTCGATGTAGCCGCTACTTCGAGGTTCTCCGGTTTCTTCATTCCGTAGATGGTGATCTATGAGCTTTTCAAATGAGGAACCCGAATTGCCGCCAGAAGATGTGGAGTCTCGCGGCCCAGAAGTCCTTCCGTTGACACTTCTTCCCATCTCTGAAGATAATGGCCTGAATGGCTGACCATCCTCGGGACCAACAACCATTATGCCAAAGTCTTCCCATGCTTTACTTGCTCCAACGCTATCTCTTACTACCACTTTTCCTGGTATGCGCTCTCCGTACGGTCTCAGCAAGTCCCGGAATCCTCCAGTGAAGCCCTTGCCCTGAATAAACTCCTCGGTATCCACCGAAGCGTATATCGAGACGCGCGGGGCGAAGGAACCAGTAACGATCTGACGAGGCTCGTCGTAATTACCTGGCAGAGGAGCAGGCGACGAGGACCTTGTCCCAACACTGGATGAACGTTCATAGCTTCCTTTTCGAGGCCCTTCCGAGGACTTCAGCCTTTGCGGTAATGGTCGGAGAGGCGATTGTGTGACATCAGGTGAGCTCGCGGAGAGAAAGCCGTCGATCCTTGGGGACTTGGGGCTGAGGGTTGTATCTACATTTGGCAGGCTACCGGAAGAATGCTGCCGTGATAACGTCGGCCGAGGCTCTCGCGGGGAAGTTTGCTCTGGATTGAAGGGAGATGTCATGGATATGGCGCCTGCGCATCAGGTATCGGGACAGTAGGAATAGAATGCCTTGACCGTCGAGGTCTTTTTCGATGTTGCGCAATACTGAAACTGGTGTGGTCTGTCAAGGTGGGTATCCAGAGGTTCAACATCATGTATTGATCGTCCTTACAGTGTTGCGATCCCCCAGCTATGCAGGCCAGAGGAACAGAGTCTTCATTGGTGCTTGTGTTGGATTCGATGTTTGCTGACTTTGACGGCTGTCAACTTGCGGCATGACGATCCGACTCACTTATCCACCGCCAAGACGGAAGCTTGCCCCGGATCAAGGTCCGTACTCCGTTTTCCGTACAGTACTAAGGAGCTAAGGTACATGTACCTCAGCATGACCTCCCAGCACGAGCCATGGCTTTACCAGAACAACAAACTTGCGCTCGCGTACCGCTGGTAGCTTCACATAACAGTCTACGAATCTCACCTCGAGCTTAGTCGCCATACGCGATGCTTCGACACAAAAAAGACGTCGAAGCTATCGCTGCCCAAGTCAAAGAGCTGTATCACCGGCGGGAACCCTTTCGCATAAATCATGGTTCGACGAATAGCACGCGCCAGTCCGTCTTCGAGCGCAGAAGGACGATAGACATCAGTCACCTGAAGTATGTTCTCAATGTGGATGTGGAATCTCGAACGGCTCTAGTAGAGCCCAATGTACCTATGGACCGTCTTGCGGAAACGACTTTGAAATACGGACTAGTCCCGCCAGTCGTCATGGAGTTCCCCGGCATCACAGTAGGAGGCGGATACGCAGGAACGTCTGGCGAAAGCAGCTCCTTCAAATACGGCTTTTTTGACCAAACAATCAATTACGTTGAAATGATACTTGCGGATGGAGAGCTGGTCACAGCGTCAAAGACGGAGAGAGCAGATCTTTTCCATGGTGCAGCCGGGGCATGCGGTTCGCTGGGAATTACAACGCTCGTAGAGCTACAGCTCATAGAAGCAAAAAAGTACGTGGAGACAACCTATCATCCGGTCAGTAGCATGTCAGCAGCTGTGGAGAAGATACAGTCTTTCACCAGGGACAAAGAGAATTACGATTACGTGGATGGAATTCTATACTCGGGAGACCGGGGTGCCATAATTACAGGCCGCCTTACAAATAAGAGAGCGAATGATAACGCGGTTCGAACGTTCAGCCATGCGAATGATCCCTGGTTTTACTTGCATGTGAGGGAGACGATCACCAAAAATCATGATCCTGTCACAGAATACATCCCACTAGACGAATATCTTTTCCGTTATGATAGAGGAGGATTCTGGGTCGGACGTTCTGCGTTTCAGTACTTCTTCACCCCATTCAACCGCTTCACGCGATGGTATCTGGACAAATATCTTCGCACTCGAATGTTGTACACGGCACTTCATGCCAGTCGTCACACTAAGCCATACGTCGTGCAGGATCTCGCGTTGCCAATGTCTGCTGCTACGGAGTTTGTGGAGTTCACTGAGAAAACGTTTGGAATCTACCCACTTTGGCTTTGTCCATTGCGTCAAAGCGCATCTCCTACCTTTCACCCACATACCCCAGACAATAGGGTAGATACAGGACCGCAAAAGCTTATGCTCAATATCGGCCTCTGGGGCTACGGGCCTAGTAATCATAACACCTTCATGCGGGTTAGTCGTGCGTTGGAGAGTAAGTTGCGCGAGCTTGGTGGCATGAAGTGGCTATATGCCCAAGTATATTACTCTGAGAAGGATTTTTGGGACATCTATGGTCGAGGGTGGTACGATGATTTGCGCCAGAAATACAATGCAACGTCCTTACCCAGTGTATATGAAAAGGTGAAGATCGATATCGAAGCCGAAACAAAAGCAGTCAAGTCGTCCTGGTGGCTATGGTTTCTGTCTTTCTGGCCTATCAGTGGTTTCTGGAGTCTATGGAAGGCAAAGGCAAGCCGGCAATATCTCCTAGCTGACAAGGCGAGCTGGAAGTCAATTGAGGAAAAACATCGCAATGGCAGGGCTAGATTGGGCTCGCTGGTTTGCAAGGCTATGCACATACATATGATCGCATGGTCGTTCCCGGATTTCAGTGCAGAAGCCCTTCAAATAATCTGCTGCCAGAGGGGATCGCCCAAGCTCTGGCTGGCGGTCTCGGAAATGGACTAGCCTTGAACCGAATTATCTCATTCACTCTTTAGTAGTCATGCACGGGAACTTGTACACGACCTGTACCTATCTTGTCATAAATGAAAACGCGGTCAGAGACGAATTGTCCTGCAGTCTAAATATGCATCCAAGGATACTGACGGCCGACGAGGAAGCAGACCATTCATCAGATTTCGTCGTCTTTCTACCCCTTCGTTCGTCTTCAAGGGCAGCGCTGAAAGTGTGGCTCAGAGTATCGCATACAAGTTTGGTGGGTAATTGCCTAATCGAAAAGATACTCAGGATTTGGGGGACCAAGAGAAACCTGAGTTTACCGAGAGAATGGTGGTGGTTTACAGCTTGGTTAGAATGTGGAAGCCCCTGCATAAATGCGTTGCGAAAAGTGGTGTGGGTGTGTGGTGGCTAGCAAATCAGAGATCGTAGTAACCGCCCTGTCCTCCCCCAAATCATCGATATACCACTCAAAGGACTTCCGGGGCGAGAGGCATTCCAAAACGTTGGGGGCTTTGATTCCGAACGGCACACCTTCCCATTCGAATGTCGACTTGTTGCGGTCCCTTTGAATAGGAAGCATGAGCCGCACGACTATGTACAGAAATAGCAGCAACAATGGGGACTTTCTCTAGGGTAGGTCGATTCAGTTCCAACGACCTCTTTCTTATTCCTTCAATTTATGTTTTGGTCTCGTCTATCGCTACACTATATATAAACTTTGTTCTGTCACCGTTGGCATTCAGTCAAAATTGGTGGTTAGTTCATCGTTCTTCGTCGAGCTAGCCTTGGATGTCCCCGTTCCCCATGTCACCGTGTTTCAAGAGGTGTACACATCGAAGATAAAACTCGATCATCGTCTATGGCTCCCCAAAATACGTTTACTAGACTTGCTGCGATTAAGGAAACAAACGCCACGGCACATGTGCGTTTGGCAGATGGATGGATAGATCAGCCGAACGGACGTGGAACGCTCGACATCATTCAAAGTTGCTTACTCACAGTGTTTCTATGTAGTTGGTCTGTACTATGTCTGAATGTTCCTGCGCCATCCAACAAGCGCTGGAGCTTCTTATCACTCAAAATCAACTGGATGGTCTTTACCATTTTCTTCCCCGAGGTTGTCGTGGCCTTTGCAGCAGAACAATGGGAATCAGCTTGTCAAAGTGTTGATGATTTTGCGAAGTTGGGCTATCCACAATGGAGCATGCGCCACGCTTTCTTTGCGGATATGGGTGGCTTCCTACTTCGGTCACCCGATTTTCCAGCCTTTCCCGTTGATGGCCAGCAGCTCATCTATCTAGTCGGTCGGAAGTATCTTCCATATCCAGAGATTGACCAAGAAGCAATTCGTGACAAGAACAAGGCCGATGGATTCGCGAGAATCATTACTCTAATACAAATAGCCTGGTTCACCATCCAGTGCATTGCTCGCACGATCCAGCACCTACCTATATCTACATTCGAGCTTTCCACCTTGGCCTTCATTTTCTGCTCTCTCAATATCATGTTCTTCTGGTTTCACAAGCCGCTCGATGTAGAAGCACCCATTGTTCTACATACCGACACTAGGATAGCAGACATACTTTTAGAAGCTGGAGATCGTGCTCGGAACCCATATAAATCCACCCCATTGGACTTTCTTGATCCCCCAGAGCGGAGAACTAGCATCATCGCATTATGTAAATTCGGCCTGGGAGTCCTCTTTGGGTTTGACATGGAGACCAGCGAACGACCAGTGAAAACATTCGTCAACTCCAGGACAACGCCATATAGGGGCATTACCGTTCGGGAAATGTTGTACGGAGTATTGGTCGAGTTGATCTATTTCGGCATCCACCTAGCGGGGTGGAATTTCACCTTTCCTACGAGCACTGAACGTATCCTATGGCGGGTTGCCAGTCTTCAGCTTCTCGGGGTATTGCTATTTTATCTCGCCGTCATCACTATCGGCACCTATTTCTATAAAGATATCGCCAGAATACTATTTGGGAAAGAGTCAAACAGTATGCTCGGTGTAGCCGCCTTATCACCTAGGTGGCTACTCTTGGTGGCCTACTATCCCGTTATCATCGCCTACGGTTCGGCGCGGACATATATACTTCTCGAAGCCTTCGTCAGCCTACGGGCTTTACCTTTGAGTGTTTACAGCAGCGTCGATTGGGCAGACTTCATTCCTCATGTATAGAAACTTTATATATACTTTCGCTCACAGACATTCTCTCACAATTCCGAGAACAGTCATCGCTTGGGTTAAATTATGTAAAGGAGAATTATTGAAGGTTCATAGAAATTGCTCCGGCTAGCGGGCTTAAGACAACAGAAATTGAGCAGCCAGTCTTTCGAAAGCACAATATTGCTCGCAGCTAGCACCGACACCGACAAAACACCGAAGCATGAGAGAAAATGTGAACTCCGAGGCCAATCTGTGAACACTTCAACCCTTCTTACACATGATATCAAACAGAAGGATGTAATGCTCAAAACCATAGCCGTTTGAAATGGCTACAAGACGTCAAGGGAACTCCTAATATCCCTTGACGTTTCTTGTATGTAGGATTACGGAGTACTCACTCTCACACTGCGGTTCTGACAATTCAAAATGATATCGCAATCTAACCGCAGTCGATCTCTGACAACCAATATCAATAGCTCAATACTACCATCCCCCAAAACAGTCCGTGTCTACAAACACATGGCGCAAGCTCTGGAGGTACCTTCATCGAATCCATCCTAACGATAGCTATAGTTGTGCTTGTGCAGTTTGGAATATGATCTTGATATACATGCCCACTGGGTGCGATTGCGCTAGTAACCGTGGGTCACGATCGCGCTATAGATATTCCGACGAGGCGCCCTGTATATATGACTCTTTGTGATACTCCGACCAATCGTGAGACTGTTCCTAAGGTCTGTCTTTCTACGCATGCAAAGCGTTAAGGGAAGATGGTGACAGAGCTCTAATAACAACGTGGGTTGTGACAAGCGAAAACGGTGGGGTTTCGAGATAGCTTTTGGGCATTGATGACCTACCAAGTCCAGGATGTCAAATGCTCAGGGTCGAGCCAGTGATTTTGAGGTCTCCGGAGAGTGAGGATTGGTCATCGTCTCATCCGATTAAGGGTAGGTACAGCTCTTCAGTGATAGTGCTGCAGCGAACTCTGAACATTGGGTAAGCACTACTGTTTGATCAATCGGCAGCTTGCATGTACCCGCGCGCCATCAAACATATCATGCTTCTACCCTTGAAAGCATGGTGTTTTTGATGGCGCCTTCGGCCCACGATTACCTGCATTTTTGCTCATTTCCTGAATATGTCCATGCACTCCTCAATGACATATCCATAACCACGGGCCTTGTCGTCCAGCAGTGGGGTCAACTTATTGTCGCACAATGCGCCTAGAACCATGGCTTCTTCGAAGCAGAAAATGGGCTCTGCAGAGTATCAGCTCTCGTCCGTCTAGGTTTAGCGGTTTCCCTTCGGATCAATGGCTTCGGAGTCTGTACTTCAAGTGGGCAGATTCGAAAAAGCCGAGTGAGAGCCTGCGTCAAATGCAAACGGACTACACATTTGCGCGCTCCAGCCCTCTACATACTTTCAATACACAGTCGGAAAACTGGAAAGTGTCGCACCGCGCCGGCATTCGATGTCTTGCACGCGGGTCCATTCTCAAAGTTGTGTCATGGAATCTCGAGTGGAGGTTCTGGGCAGCGGAGCGCGGGACTGCAGCTGTGGAACACTTATGCCACACTGTGGGATACGACGCGAAGTCGACGGTGATTATGCTCCAGGAGGTCTGCGCCGAGTCTCTTCGTGTCATTTTGGACCATCCATGGATTCAAGAGAACTTTGCCACAACCACAGCGGAGGCCCCACAGAGCATTGTTTTCAGCATCCCAGACCAGTCTTTCGTGTTGACGCATGTAGAATGGCAGGCAACATCTTACTTTACGATGATGCTGATTCCGAAAGATCTCCGCACTATCAAATGTTTCCGGGTGCCTTTCCCGACCTGTATGGGTCGAGATGCTCTGGTAGTGGACATTCCGGTATCGAGCAAGAATGGTTCATCGTTTCAAAAAGAATCCCTTCGTCTCTGTACTACACACCTAGAATCTTTGGGAACGGCGGCTCCCCGTATCCCTCAACTGGCTTTGGTTTCCTCTATTCTGAAGGGAAAACCCTCGTCCAGGTACAAGATCATAGCAGGCCTTGTCGGTGGCGATATGAACTCAATCGACAAGTCCGACAATCAGATCCATAAGAGAGATGACATTGATTTGAGAGACATCTGGGAGGACATCCCAGCCCCACTGGTACCAAAGCTAAAACCGTTCGTCAAAGATTGGACATATGGCAGAGCAAGAGGAAACACCTGGGGTTATCAGTCCAACGGGGCCCGAACCAGGAAACGTTTAGACAAGTTCTTGTACACGGGCGCGCTGGAGACAAGTCGCATTGCAAACTTCGAGGATACCATGGGCAAATTGGGCCGGCTTGGGGTTGGTCTCAAAACCAAAGTAGACGCTTGGGAAGGCGACACACCTAAGTTGGTTACCAAGAAAGGAGTCATGGTGGAGAAGTCCACCAAGAAATACGTGCCTGTCGATTGTTCTCGAGAGGGGAATCTACACTTGCGTTTGTTGAAGAACGTCCAGCGAGTCAAATATGATTGCTGGGTCAGTGACCATTTTGGCATCGCGACGGGCATCTCGATCAAGTAGCGGGGGTTGCTTGACGCAGTAGCTCGATACTCAGATTTGTCAGTGAGGTACTCGTACAATGTCATAGCCTATCAGCCGATATTTCCCAGAAATTAATTATTTAGGCAAGCAGGGCCCTCCATCTTGGTAAATGGACGCCCCGAGACTCGGAGCTGCGGCCGAAGGCCATCCGACCCAAATCTTCTGTCAAAGCTCGAATTTGGCATACAAAAGTGATCGTTGTGTTGAAGATATCCCAGAGCAATCTATCTATTACCTACTTGTCTATCTACCTGTCTATCTAACTGTCTATCCACTTGTCTACCTAAGTATGTCGATATATCGCTAACTACCAACCTCACTACTTACCTACCTCGCTATCTCCCTATCTTCCCGTCTATTGCGCCCATCTATTCATTTGTTTCGAATCTGACCCACAACTCAAATTAACCAAAATTGAAGAATTTCACAGCATAGTATGACTGCGGTATTGGTTTCGCAGTCATATTCTAATGATAAGTCCCGATTTCAGGCCTTCGAGTTCCCGTTAACGACGTTGAGCCTATCTGCTCTTCAAACCTCTTTTGATGCTTAATTAAAACGAGTTGCTCATAAATGACAATACAAACCATTATCGAGTCCGAAAGTATCGCTGCAAATGCGACGAATGAAGAAAACGCGAAAGCAGATAAGGTATTTGATGTTTTCTTCGATTTTCTTGATACATGATAGTTGGAGGACGCGATGGCTTGAGTGAGATCATCTTCATGTCGGAGTCAGGAAGGTGGGAGGCGATTTCGAGGGCCTTTCCGGGCTGGGGGGTCCATTTACCAAGTAGGGGGTCCGTCTGCTAATGTAGCCATAATCCAAGGATGATGAGTTATAGGCTCTCACGGTCAATGCTGTGAATAGTATTCGAAGTCGCCGCGTCCGCAAAAGTCTTTTCTGACAATCATCACTATATTGGGGCTGTCCGATGCGGTTGTTATCACGATTGTGCTACTTATTTTTCCGGAGCGCTTTTGCAACCAACGTCACGATGTGGTCACAATCACAAACCATCCCATTCCCGCACAGCTATGTTTTCCGCATCCATTCCCATCCAACCTTAGCTTGGCTTATCTCTCCGATGAAATCAAAGCGCACGCAACTTGGGAACCTAACTACGACCATTCCCGCAGCACAACCGCCAATTCGTACCAAGGCCGTTTTGTAGCGAGGAGGAATCTGTGGGGGACACGCAGGACGATGGGGGTTCTGGGCTTGGTATTGCTGGGCTCAGGGCAATGACACAAGAGAAGTCCTGCGGGGATAAAGGAAGGAGGAAGGAGGGGAGGCGAAGGGGGAAAGGGGGCTTGAGGGGATGTTTAGCTTGATGAGATCGGGTAAGGTAGAGTGAGAGGGGGGATGTAAGGGAGGAGTTCACGTACGCCATCTTCCAAGAACCGCTTGATTTTTTCTCCTTTCTAAACAGATACACCAAAGCTAAAGCCCCCATAATATCAGCCAAATGCCCAGCATTACAGCTGCAATTTCTATATCATCCTCGCCCTCCCTCTCCCCTCCAAAACTCACCCATCCCCTTCCTGGCATTCCTAGTACCTCTTCATCCCCTAAAGATCCCATTTTCGAGCCCAGATGCCAAAATTCCCTCTCCTCTAACCGCCACCCGTAAAACTCGCGTCTCTGTTCTTAATCTTGAGCCATTCTGCCGCGTCAATTGATGGCGTTTTTTTACAATCCAGGCGGAAAAGCAGGTGATTATGACAAGCCGCGAAACACGACTGCATATAATGCAGCGGGCGTAAACGGCGTCGAAGAGATAGCTGTTTGTGCGGGTTTGGGTCGAGATTTGCGGTAGTCATATTATATAGTATTGTTTGAGTATGTGTTGCGGAGACACTGGTAGGTAGTGCTAGGTTGTTGTTATTTGTTATGAGGTAGGATACAGGAGCTGTTGATCCAGTGGCGACTTATCCTCTTCGAGCTTGTAGTGAGCTTGGTATTTGCGGCTGTATAGATGTCGATTTACTGAAATAGTATGGTGCGTTTTGTGGAGAGGAATGACTGAATGGGAGTTTTCGATTTGATTGATTAATTTCTGATCGCTGTGCATATTGGAGACTTCCTTCGCGCTCGTTTGTTCTTGACCCATCAAAAGGAGACCCCGTGAATGTTTACTGAAAGAAGAAAATCTCATCGAGCGAAGGCTTGATCTGCTATTGAGATCGGAATTGATGCTTCAATTCGGATGCTTAAGAAAGTATGGACGTTCTCGGTCATGCTGCGATAGGTAGCGAGACTCGTCCTAGGTTGTTGAGTACTCTCGACATGCTATCGATGTAAATTGAGTTCGCGTCTCGAACAAGAGTCCGGATGATGAATGAAAGTGTCGGTGCTCTATAGGTCTATAATCAATATACCAAGTTAATCAAAATGCCAAACAAGATAACTCCAATCCCCAAATGAGTATTGACTAATTAGGGAAAACAGCGGGTCTTGATCACACATCGACACTGATTTCTATCCGGCGAGTCGCAAACCTTCATCTTCAGCGAGCTGGTCCTGCGTAAAGTCGCCGTTAAGCCGATCGAGATATTTGTCAAACCGCCCAGAGATCTCAATCACTTCGCTCAAGTACTTATAAGTCAGGACAGTCCCCTTCCATTCGGCATACTGCCTCGCAGTGGTAATCGCGTTCCTAATCTGCCTACCGTTCATCTTTTCTTCCTTCAAATCCTCCAGATGATCGCGCAGATCAGCGATGTCGACCTTATCATCCTCCGCGAAGGACTCTAATCGGTTGATGAAGTTTTCCCAGATGCGCAGGCGCTGGTAAGGGCCCAAGACCGGATAGTGCAAGGCGAGTTGAATGCGGGATTTGAAAGCTTCGTCGAAGGTGCCCACACGATTACTTGTGAGTACGAGAATGCCTTCGTAGTATTCCAGCACGCGCAAGAAGACGGAGACGAGTGCATTTCGCTCCATGTCTTCGAGGCTGCGCTGTTCGAGGAAAACATCGGCTTCGTCGAGGAGTACCACACAACCCCAGATCTTGCCCAGATGCAGGACGGATTCGAGGTATTTCTCGACGTCTTCGGCTTTGGTGCCGACATCTCCGCACGTCACGCGGTAGAGAGGCTTCTCTGCAATTTCGGCCACGCTTTCTGCTGTTAGTGTCTTGCCTGTGCCCGGGCCTCCATGCAGTAGCAGGATGAGGCCGTTTCCTTTGCCCATTATCAGGTCTGTTCCTTTTTCGGCGGCCAATTGTTTGCTGACAAGGGCTTCAATAAGATCGCGGGCTTTGCGCTCGATGACCAGGCTTTTAAACGCTTCCTTGTTCCATTTCACGTCTGAGATGCGGTCGGCAGCAAGGTCAAACCATTTCTTGATTCGAAGGTTGTAACCTTTGATCTCTAGCGGGAGAAGGAGCTCGAATTGCTCGTTAGGTGGCACATCTCGAGCCAGAACTTCCGGTCCAAGCTCGTCCTCCGAACTAGATCTGCTTGACCCGCTGTCTGGATGCAAAGTATAGTAGGTCTTTAGGTCAACCATATATCGCTCATCGGCCTGCAGTATTCATTGAATTAGCTCTGCCCAAAATCCAATGACAGAAGGACTAACTAAGTTTTGAATACTCTCCTTTTCGGTGGCTTGGTATGATACAAAACAGCGGCTGCGACATTTCCAGAAGGTCTTACCACGTCTCCGACAGTTATCAACAATCTCAGCTGATGCATACTGTATGGGGAACACATTCAATTTCGATATCTTCTGTTTTCCAATAGCATCTTTGGTCTTGTCGACTTGCGCTGTAATCTTTCCTTTAACCTTGGTGTCTATATCATTCTCGACAGCTGGAATTTTAAGATAGAGCGTTGAATGTCGACGATAGAAATTTCCGTTAAAAGCCCAATGCCAGACGGCGACCTCGCAGACGTGAACCGTAATTTTATTTTTTGCTATCCTCGCGCCAGCGTCCTGAGAGTCGTACAAAGACATTATCTTCTTTGACTGGGACGTAGCGGCTTGCCTACCTGAGACCGTCTCATTGTGATCGATCTTTGACCACGATTTGGAAACGTAACCCTGGTATTGGCCGTCGACACACGAGACAAGGAGGTCTCCTGGCTTGAATAGATAGCGAAGGAACTTCGGCAAAATCCTATCCTGGGCTAGTAAGGAGTCTGCAGTGGCGTACTCGTCTGCATATTGCTCCGTAATGTAAGCCAGAAGTAGAGATAGTTGAGCTTTAGCGTGCCCAGGGAGATTATCCTGGAACTTCTCCAAGAATTTGCGGCTATAGAAAAGAGGATAATTAGCACAGTGGCAGGGGGTCAGGATCGAGGCCCAATAGGGTCATATAATCGAGTGCAATGCTCTTGGTGTAAGGTGTGTGAATTATGACTATCTAGAAAAATGTTACAGGCGATTTTGTAGAAGATCGAATGTCAAACATATAAAATTAATCACGTGCAATTCGCTTAATGAATCAATAATCAATTTTTTGTTATTTTTTTTCAACAACTTTTTCTCATAGCAAAATGCTGTCTTCAGCATCATTTCATTAAATCATCTTCAATCAGACAGCATACATTTTTTAATGCATAGCAATATTGACATCGAAAATCAGATCAAATAAATCACGTTGTACGTCGCAAAAAAGAAAATTCGTAAAACAAATATCGAAAAATGTCGAAAATTCATAGAAATAGAACTTTATTTTCGTCACAATTGCATGATATCAAATATGATTGTTTGCAAATTCGAAATGCCGAAATCGTATGTTGATTCGAAAATCTTGAATTTGCACGTTTTGAGATCTTGCGCATTGTCGAAGAACGAAACCACTTTGTATGCGAAAACAACAGATATTTCAAGTTTATTGACGATTGTTGACGTGTTCGAAAAAATGATCGTTTTGTATGCACATTTTGCAATTATCTCAAGATTCTAGTCGTTGTTAAATGTCAGAGAACAGAACAATTTTGTATGCAAATTTGACAGATATCTCAACAACAGTTATACTTTTTGATTCGATATGCTTCGACTTTTATATGATTTTTATTTTCATTTTCGACAGTTTCTTATGTTTCGATTTCGAAATCAAATTCACAACAGAATTTAAAAATGACATTCAGACGAGATTTTTCGTAATATTAATCATGTCAGCGATCACGATGAACGCATCGATATTCATAACAACATTAACAATACATACAATATCAACGATATCATCAACAGAAAAACACAAAGATTGCTTTTCTTCATAGAAGTTCGTATTCGAAACAGAAGAATTCATTGTGATAATCGATACAAAAAAATACATCGTCGAGCAAAACAATTGCTTCTCATCATAGAAATCGATATTCGTGATTTCAAAAATGACATTCGAAGTGATGACAGTGACAGTCGAAGCAGAAATACAAATAGAAATCGAAAATATGCTAAAGTCGATAAATATAATGAAACAACGATTTCAATCAAATGAGAATGTTTGAATATCGATTGTATAAATTTGAAAATCGATATCGATGTTGAAATCGAAAGCAAAAAATGCAAAAAACTCGTAAAAAATATGAGTCAAATCAAAAATCTTTTTTGTCGTTTTCGAATTCTTGATTTGCTGTATCGACGAATTTTTCGAAATTGCATTCATTGCAATATCAAAATCAAAAGTTTCAATAGCAAAATCATTCATGTTCATGAGATGCTTGAAAAACGACATATTCATTGCGATCGAAATTTTCAAATTTTCGAAAAATAATGCGAACGAGTTTTTCGAAAATGCGTCATACGTGACAATCAAAGCAAAAATTTTCTGATTCAGAATTTTCATATCAACAGTGTTGCAACGACTTCAATCAAATGAAATATTCGAAGCTGATTCGATATCGAATGCGAACGAATTTTTCGAAATTTCGTCAAATGTAATAATATAATCAAAAATCTTCTTTTTTGCAGTGACGACAATTCATTTGTCAGATTCAAAAACAAAAATTTCATCGATTGTTTCGATATCATCAGAATTCATGACAATTGTATTGTTTTTCGACAAATCGCATGACATTTTCTTCAAAATGAACGAAAATTTGTCATCAAGACAGATTTCGAGTGATGATTTTTGCAAACACGAAGAAACAAATCAATTGATCAATTTCGAAACAATAGACTTTGCGAGAATCTCGATATTCGTAATATTCACAACTGTACAGATCTTCGATATTTCAGATCGTATTTGCTTCAGAACAAGCGAAAACTCGTTGACGACAAAGATTTCAAATAACGTTGTAACAAACGCAAATCATTTGCAAAATTCAAAAACAAACATTTTGTCAATTGATTCAGCATCATAGTCATTCACGATATTTGCATTGATTTTTTTCAAAATAAATTGTTGCTGTTTTTGAATAAACGAAAATTCGTAGAATTTTTGAGTTCGAACAACATCACGATCAACGAAATTTTGAAATTGTTGTTGCAAAATCTTTCGAATTTTCTTTTGACGTTTTCGTTTTTTTTTTGTCGAAACTTTCGTTTTGCAATGATACAAATATCGTACAGATTAGACATGAATTTGCTGAACAGATAGATAACAAAATTTTTGTTGTTGAGTTTTCGAATTCAGCATTCGATAACAATAGACAGTCAAATTGTTTCGTCGTCAATCAACATAATATCTTTCGTATTGTTTTCGTAATCAAGTTCAACAAAAAAGAAATTCTTGATGCGTTCGTAATATTTCTTAACAATTTCATTTTCTTGTTGCATGATGCGAAGATTGTGCAGTAATTCGTATTTGAATATAACAAATTTTTCGAAAACAGATTTTTTGACAACATATTGTTCGCAAAATACAATTGATTTTTTGATAACAGATTTTTTGACAGCAGATTTCTTGACAGCAAATTTTTTGACAGCAAATTTTTTGACAGCAAATTTCTTGACAACAAAATATTGTTCGCAAATCAATTGAACGAATCTCGTCTTGTCGATCTCGTTAAATGATTTTTTGTCAAGCATGATCATTATTTTTTTCTCGTTGTTGATTCATTCAGATGTCTGATCGATGAATTGAATTCATACAATCTCAATTCAGTCTTGAGTAAATAAATTCGGACGTAATTTAGACTGCAAATTGACGAGAAATTGACGATCGTTTTCAGCGATTTCATCGAAGAAACGAAACATGTTGTTGATATCGATTAATGCAAAACGAAACGACTTCAGCCAAATGAATAAGCAGACTATCGAGATCGAGTTTTGAAACAAAATGTCGAAATCATTGCGATGAATGCTGAAATACAAATCGATTGTTTTTGACAAAAGATACACGCTCTGTTCGTTAATTCTGTATCATGAACGAAGTATTCACGATCAGCATCGAGTAATTGACGTTTCAGAAAATGATAAAAGCGTTCGCACGAATATCGAGATCGTTAATAGATGTGTGTTTTGATTGAGTTGTTTTAGAAGTTTAATCAAATCAATAATAGCAGTTTTTCGTAATCGCTTTTTCTCAATATTCGTATTGAGAATTCAAGCAATCGATATAAAAATATGTCTGGAATTTTGCTTGCAAACAGTGCAAAATATCAAATCAAAAAAACAACTCGAAAATATACAAATCTAAATTCGAAAAATTCAGCGACGAAAAGTACAACGCGTTGATCAGAATTTCGTCGTCATTTCAAATCGTATGCAATTGAAATTTCAAGAGTCGATAATAGTAATATAGAAAACTTCGTCGTTCGAAAAAATAGACAATCGATAAAATTGTTGCCGTATAGTAAAAAAACTCGATTCTGCTGTTTTTAAAAAATAAACAGTGAAGCGATCAACGACGATTTTTATTGTCAGTCGTTTTCCGAAAATGAGCACCAGAAAAGAAAATAATTAGCACAGTGACAGAAAATCAGAATCGAAACTCAATAAAGTCATATAATCGAGTGCAATGCTTCTGGTGTAAAATGTGTGGATTATGACTATCTAGGAGAGTGCTACAGGCGATTTTGTAGAAGACCGAATGCCAAGCATATAAGGCTAGTCACGTGCAACTCGCTTAATGGGCCAATAGCCAGTTTCCTGTTACTCCCCTCCAACAGCTATGATAGATAAATAGGTAAGGCGCGGGTAATTCAAGTGATATGGAGAATTGGCGTGCTAATTCTGCATACTCCCCCTGAGAATCCAGCAATGCCTTTATTGCTTTAATGAGATCTTTATGAACAAGTCGTACAGTCTCTGTTACATGATGAGGACGATGTGCGACTTTTTCTCCTTCGGGGTTGTCTGTACCCGGCTGGTCTGCACTCTGTAGTGACTCGCCGTCAAAGTTCCGGTAGACAAGGAAAGAAATCTCCTTGTTTTGCTCGAGGTAGAGCTCGAAATTGGTCAACGGGAGGTTGCTTTTGAGTTGACTGGCAGTACCCTGACCTCGAACCCACTCAGGATGGTCAAAGAATGGCATATAGCGTTCCGTCCACTTCTGCTTACCATGTCGTTGTTGGACAAGCCCCACAATTGGTATTCGATAGATGATTTGGTATCTAGAGGGCGCCGGCCTGTTCCGTATTGGTTCAAACTCGCGAGCCTGTCGTTGCAATAATTCAATATACTTTTGCAGCTTCCGCAGATCTAATTTGGAAGGATCCGCTTGATCTAAGACTTGCATTATGTCTGGTTCAAGTTCCATCGCCGCGGGAATTTTGGAAGGATCTTGATCTGGATCTTGAATGGCCACCAGAAGCCCCTTCTGGTTTTGTCGCTTTTCTTCTTCTAACATACGTAACTTGTCTTCCGCTGATTGCTTCGCTCGCTTTGCTTTTCGTACCCAACCATCGAAACGTCCGCTCTCTGGTACGTATGTTCCACGGCCTCGTAACGCAATGAGGTTACGCTGATCAACCTTGCTGCCTACACTACGGTCATCTGATATAGTTATCCTGTTATAGAATTGCTTCTCGATGTGGAAACGCAAATTAGAGGCATCGGATTCAGGAAATTCGTCATTGCTCTGGAGGACGCTATCAAAATCGAAGTTGTCAAGCACACCGGGAGCATCAGCGTGAGGGTCAGAAAAAGGAGACTGTAAATGATCCTCAGTATTCTGTGGACTGCGAGCTATTGGGGGTGCATCGGTGTCGGCGCCTTGATCACGTGCTCCACGCTCCAAAGGGTTTTCGCTATATGCTACCTCGCTCTCGCTATATTCTTCCTCACTATTTGGCTCCGATATTGTTTCAAGCCCTGCTAATGACTTGGCCTGCGTTCTTTGTGGATCTAGTTCTAGAGAGGACATATTCATGCGAAACTCAGTAGTTCCGTACCCGGTGATAACTCTGGCGGTTCTAGTGACGACGATTCTACGTTCTCTGAGTGTAAAGACGGTGCATAAAGATCATCAGCGTCTCCATGATCGTCAGCCAATGCCGATATGTCGAATGGCTGGGACATGAGAGTAGATAAGAATCCATCCCACCTCAGCCTTGCTATAAAGATGTCGGGATCGGGATCGCCGCTGCAGGGCACGTGGTCGTGGCGCCATCGCAGAGCTCAGCCACCTTTGGAAACTCAATGGAACGCTGATATTTGAGAAAGCCTTGAGGCCTGCTAGAATTTCTTCGTATGTATCCTCCAATATATTAACCACGGTGGGACCTCTTTCTGCGTTGTGGACAGTATCCGTAAGGTAAGTCAAAGACACCAAGGTACGAGCCGCATTCCTCTACCTTTGGTACCTAAGTATCTACGCCGTATGGCCTCTGGAGGTAGTTTGGCGCACTACTATAGTAGCGCAGCGTTGGACTCATCGTAAGCGTTCACTCCTACTGCTAAATAAATATTCCAGTGGGCCAGGCTGACCATGAAGCAGGCTTTCCGTCTTCGAGCCCGCCCAAGCAGCTTACGAGCAAGCTCTAGAAACATTCAAACAGAATTCCACACGGCATTCCAAGAAGAGACGGCAACCTCTGGAGGCCACAAGCTTACAACATGTCTTGGATACCATCGCGATTGCGCAGAAGCGCTACGAGAACGCACACACGACCTGCAAGACCCGTCGGTGCATCACAGAGCTCTCGAAGCGGATCTGCTATTACGGCAACGTGATGGACGTGCTCGTGCAACATCATCCAGAATATGTCTCGCTCGTTTGGGGAGCGATGAAATTGGTGGTTGGCGTGGGTCTTCAATGCATATGGAGACACTACGGAGTACAATGGCTGACCATTTGTATACGAGCACCAGGCTGTCGTCGAACACGAAAATTTGGGAAGAACTATCATCACAGGTCTCTGCGATGTCGCCGATGTGCTTCCCCGTATAGAGATAGCTGCATACTTGTACCCGACTAAGGCGGTGAAGCAAGCGGTCTCTGCCCTCTACGCACACATCATCAAGTTTCTGTTCCGTGCCTTGGACTGGTACGAGGAGGGTAGGATCGCACACGCTATCCACTCCATCACAAAGCCGGCGGCGTTGCGATATGATGACCTTCTTGAGGATATCCGGCGAGCTACTCGAACAGTAGCGGATTTGGCCATCACAAGTAGCCAGGCAGAGCAGAGAGATATGCATCATGAACTTCAGACCCTGACAACCTTGGTCAAACAGCTCAGAGAAGATATGGTCCTAGATCAGTCCATTAAAGCCACGGCACTGCTCGATTGTCGTCAGGCTTTCTTCGATATCCAAGCAACACAACTACTTACCTTGGTATCTTCACAATGCAGTGTAGATCATAAAGCCATGTTAGAAGCATCGCTGCTCATTCGCGACAGGCATCGCTTGGGGTCCAATAAAGCTGGATGTCCGCCATTTTGGACGTCTTCCGAATTGCACGAATGGAATGTTGGCCGACAATCCTCCTCGATCACAATCCGAGCGTATTTCAGGAACCGCTTCTACATTCGGGACTTCTGCACCAACATAATCCAACAGCTCCGCAATGCCGACATTGCAGTTCTCTGGATACTCAAATCAAAGGAACAGGCCTGCTTCTCGGTCATCGATGTCCTCAAGAGCTTGATTCACCAGGCTTTGACTCTTGGCTCCCTTTCCAGCACCGACTCGAAATATTCCTTCCAGATGCACCAATTTCTTAACTCGCACTCTGATAAAGATTACGCCAATCTCCTCGGAAGTACGCTTGAACGTTTCGGACTTGTTTATGTGATAGTCGAAGCCGGGGCTATGGAACCTATTGGCGGATCCCGCTGTCAGGAACATCTTCAAGATATTTCGCGAAAGCTGTCCAAGCTCAATGCTGCGACCGTTGTGAAAACAATGCTTTTCAGCTACGGTCCAGGCACTCAAGGTTTGCAGAACAAGGATAACATAATGTTGAAAATTGGCAGAGTGTCTCATCGCAAGGGCAAGAAAATACCCTCTGACCCACTCCAGAGCGCCGGCAGCAGTGAGTCCCAGCAGTCGCTCAGAAATGTTACACGCCCGGCGAGACCGTTCCGTGCACAAAGGCGTACTGTGAGAGCGACAGCAGACTGAGGACCAGCGGCCAGGTCCTATCTCGCTCGCCAATCGGTCAAACCGTTTGATTAAGCTACAGGGCATACGATGAAGTGTGAACCCACGCTTACATCGTAGATCACAATGCACAGCGCCTCTACCCGCCTCGACTCTACCAAGCCAACTTATCTAGACAGACCTAAGCAGACGATATGCCGAGTCCTCTCAATCTGCAATTCATTCTGCGCAATAGGATTTGATGAAACGATTCTATTAGGGGCACCCCCAGAGAAGGCTCGAACAACTACTCGCCAGTGAAATGCCCTCGCTTGTGCAACTGGGCTATAATATATGCCGAGTGGCCAATGCCAGAGATCCTGGCGATGCTAGATCTTCGACAATATGTCTTCTAATCGACTTTCCGATGCCGCCAACGTGTGTGTTGAGAGAGACCAGGAGCCCCCCGCGTGAGATATAGTATCGCACGACCAGCTTGCTTTGACGAGCACTAAACGAATCCCGCCAAAATTGTTATGACTAGGCTCGAGCTCCGGGCCCTCATGACGGAGCCTTCGATATTGTGGGCAGTGAAAGCGATGCTCTCGGAGGTGGTTGCTTTTCACGATCAGACTGGCTTTGCGTGATGAGTTCCATGTAAAGATGAACAGTTGAGATGCAAGGCTCTACGTTTGAGCGCCGTCCATAATACCGTTGACCGACCATGTTGTAGCTTCTCTATTGTCAGGAATACCACCGAAAAGTTGCTGTTACTGGTTTCACAGTTCCTAATGAAGCCAATGGAAAAGCGGTTTTGGGTATGGATTTATTTCCATGCATCTGTCATTGTCGATTCGACAGAAGAGTTGGCTTCTCTATTCTTGTAGGAGTCCCGAGAGTCTCATACATCAGTTTAGGATATCTCAGCAATCTTCAATGCCCTGGTTGTATTTGCGTACACCGTACCTCACAGATTCCTTTCCATGATGGAGCCGCGAGGATGCGATCAAGAACACTAGATGAACGCGTTCCTGAAATTCAGCGATTATGTAGTTGACTCATTCAATCACATTTAGAAATTGTGTGAAGAGACCAAGGAGAATCATTCCGCCGCCCGCGGAGGCTTTTGCCAAGCCCCCAGAAGACGGGGGTTCCCGACGCCCGATACTTCCCCTCGTTCGTACACAAATACCACCAGGTACATACATACTCGTCACTCTCCCAAGCGCATCCCAACAATGAACGAGCTGCTCCAATTCATCCTCAGCTCAGGAGAGCAATTCCGGAGGTACATATCCCAACCCCCATCCCCATCCCGGCTATCCTCACAACCGCTCTGTACTAAACCCCCTCCCCCTCAGAGCGCGCCTCCCCTCCCTCTACTCCGACTTCTCCCTCCAACGCACCTCCAACCCAGACGGCTTCACCGCAAACCTCACCGCCTGGACCACCGCGCTCAGCCGCGCCGCCAGCGCAGGCTTAATCCCCTCTCCCGGCAACAGCGCCGACACGCTCTCCCTACGCACAGGCGAGTCCCTCCTGCAAGCCCTGACGACCAAGGAATGGGGCCGCCCGCTGGCGCTGGGGACTGTGATTGTAGGTACTGGCTTCCTCTGTCCCGCACCCACAGCTGGAGATGCCTGGATGCTGATACGAGAGCGCAGGATGAGGCGGTGGAGAAACGGCATCTGATCCCCCTCCAAGAATTCCTGGATGCGCCGACGAGTATCTATGCCCGCAAATGGGCTGTGAGGCCGTGGTGGCTAGTCTCCTGGACTTTACATCAGCTGGGGTTGTTGGAGAGACGGGCGGCGGTGGGGAGGTTGCCCGAGGCGCGGTATGCCGTTGTGCCGAACATTGAGGTATACTCCCTATTCCGGGCTCGCGTTCGTCGCGCGCAACCCGGGGCAATTTACTGAGAAGTGGTGCAGGAGGCTGCGGCTCGAGTCGTGTCACGGATGACGGATCGGATGAATATTGTTGATCGGATATACCCGCGACAGATGTTTGTCAAGGAGGCTTCTCGGGCTTTGGAGCTGCGGGGGAGTTGACGGACTGTGATCTCGGGGTATTACTTCAGTTTTTGGCTCGGGATAAGGGTTTGCTGGTTTATGATGATCAGGTACGTGTCAGAACAAGTTGATATACATACTCTTCTGCTAATTCTATGGACAGGCTGTCAAATTCAAGGGCGCCGACGAGCCACTAACGCCACTAACAACGCAGGACAGGACGATAGCTTCTCTGAAGAACTTGATAGCCGACCTCAACCTGCAGATTACCTCGCTTACAGCCCGCATATCCAGCCTTACTGACAAGGCTCAAACCGCCGTCAAAGCCAAAAACCGAGCCGTAGCCATGGCTGCTTTGAAATCCAAAAAAGCCGCCGAAGCAACTCTCACACAACGATATGGAACTTTGGAACAGGTCGAAGGGGTATACGGTAAGATTGAGCAAGCGGCAGATCAAGTGACGCTTATTCGGGTGATGGAAGCAAGTACGGGGGTTCTTCGAAACCTGCATGCTCAGACAGGGGGTATTGAGAGAGTTGAGGACGTGGTCGAGGGTCTCAGGGAGGAGATAGGTAAAGTCGACGAGATGGGGCAGGTCATGGAGGAAGTTGGCCGTGGAGATCAGGTTGTTGATGAGGATGCTATTGACGAAGAGCTTGAAGCTCTGGAGCAGCAGGACCGTGCGGAGAGGGAAGAGAAGGAGGCGGAGCAGAAGATAGAGAGACTTGCCCAGCTTGAAGTTCCAAAGCAACAAGAAGCTTCAGCGACATCGAATCAGGAACGAGTTGAAGAATCTGCTATCGATGCAGATATCCAAGCACTTCGTAGGCTGTCGTTGGAGAAATCGCCGCCGAAAGACGATGCCAGATCTGCTGTTGCCGCGGATGGCTGAATATGTATGCATTTCAAGAGCAAACGTCACATGGATCGCAAGCTGTTGCTCCACTAATTTTCCAGCGTTACTCGGTTGATATAGCAAGGGCTGTACAGATGTTTGAGGATCGACATCGTCAGGAACGACTACAGCCAAATTCCGACCAATACACCTAACGAGAAAATCCCATACAAGGTGACTTTAATCTGACACCGTACAACGACCGATTCAAGTCTTGTCGACTACTTCAATAACCTGCGACCCGAGTGGCGTACGCGGTACTTCAACCCTAGTCTCCTCAACGCCAATCACACCATTGGTCGATCTGGACACGTCTGATGCTCGTGGACTCTCCTTTACCAATTCGTGGCTAGGTCGCCGAGATGTAACAGAGGTTGCGGGTATTGCGAAGTGTGGGCTCTGGACTATAGTTGTAGCATCTTCAGTAGCATTGTCGGCACCATTCATGTTCGAATCCTCCTTCTTGGTCGGAGGTTTCTGCCTAGCTCTCGCAATCAATTGTTGGAAATCGTTTCCATGGTTCATCGCCCAAGCTGCTCCATCGAAGTCCTTCCGCATCACTGAACTGGTCTCATTACCGCCCAAGCCATTCATGATATTGCGGCCCTGACTTCTCTCCCAGGTGTCGAGTTCATTGAGTAGTTCGCGTTTGGATCTCGGTCTCGACGAGTCGCAATTCGCATTCACGAGATTGACCCATTCTGTGTGGCGCTTGATCAGTAGAGGTTTGGGCCCGTGACTCGGTATGCCAAGATCTGATAGTTTCTTCCGCAGCGCTTGATCCTTGAGTAATCCATAGCTTAACTGGGGGAGACGTTCCATGGGCTTTGGAGGTTGTCGTGACCTTGACGTCAAATCAATTGGTGTTCTTCTATGATATGTCAATATGATTTCAATATGAGACTTGCTAGAGTCCTACCTTGAAGGAGGCGACTTTCCATTCGTTTTTGGTGCCGGCTCATTGTGGACATCGAGATGGGGGAATACTTCGGCTTCCTTCATCCGCTTTCCACATATAGGGCATGCTGTCAACCCATCGTCTGTAGAATAGATCAGCTAGACGGTCCACACTATCCATAATCCCAAAGTACCAGGCTGATAATCCTCATCCTCTTCGCTATCAGGGATCTGGCTCGGTCTGCTGGGCTGACTCTCGGACCCTCTCCGCCCTTGCGATCTCGTCTTTCTTCGCGAAGTATCTGGAGCATCCTCCTCATCCAGATTCTCAACCACCGCCTCCCTCTTCCGCTTCCTTCCTCCCTGGGCTCTCTCTTCCTCGACCTTCCTCAGGTCCTGGCTAAACCGTATCAGCGACTCCCTCGCTCTTTTGAAACTCTCCACAAGTTCCTCAACAGTCCAATTCCTCCTCAATCTCAATTCCTGGTCCGAAGCTCTACAAGCAGGGCACTTCCCATCGTTGGTGAGACATCTTCTTATACACAGCGAGCAGAAAGTATGCGAACAGGAAGTGATCATCGGGGTATCGAAGAAATCTTTACAGACTTGGCAGCGCAGCGCGGTTTCGACAGGCGCGAGCTCTTTGACGGGGGTTTGTAGCCAGTCTGAAGGATCGCTGACTTCGAAGGAAGCGTCCATTGGATATTGCAGGGAACCAGAGCGTGCAACACCCAGTGAATTGATGCGGCGAAATTTCGGAGAATGAAGCGCGGAACGATCCCGCTCTGGCGACGCGCTCCGTAATATTCACGCGTTAAGTGTATTATTTAAGAGTGCTGCGAGTGCTTCATCGGACGAGTGCAGTGTCAACAATCCCTAGATCAGCTTAGAGCACTGGTGGGTCAAGATGGTGAAAGACTATATGCGCTTCCTTGCTGTCCATGTGATCAACGAGTCGAAGATCGTATGTATACCCAATGAATACAGATTCATCCATACTGACAGTGTACTTCAGATTTCCTACCGTATGCTGAGTAGGGAGTTGAAAGTCCATTGCAATGCCGCCAAAAGGTGGGATGAGTAGTTCTTGACAATTGAATCAGGCTCATAAGTAGTAGAATGCTGTACGAGTTCCACACGCACGAGAATAAGAAAAAGCCGGGCTCAGTGCACGCAACCTACCTCCTCTACGGAACCCAGAGCGCAAAATCTTCGCCTACGAACGGCGCATCTCAGCAAGATGGAGAAGACATCTCCATGACCAGTAGTCCCTTCATGAGCAGCTCAATGCCACAAGATGAGGATATGATAGAAGAACCACCAGTCAAAGTCATGACCATCGTCAGGGAGGAAAACCTTGAAGGTATGGCTTCAGCAAGACATCCCTCTACCCACGGATGTAATGCTGAAGTCTGGCAGCTATAAAGGCAAAATACGAAGAGGTCCTATCGATTCACATTTACAGTCTAAGTCCCAGTCCGCTCAACGTCAGTCCCCAACGCCCTTCCTCCGTAAACAAGGCCTTACATTCTCTAGAACATCCAACTGCTATCGGACTGTAATCGGCAAATAGCTACCAAATTTGCGCACGAAGATCCACTGGTTTTCAACGAGAAGTATGGTGTGATTAAGAACTCTGGAGTCAAGGTTATTATCATTCGTGATCCAAGTCTCCGTTGCACCGCTTTTCTAACTTGGCATCCCACAGCGTCGAACAGGTCCCCGGCCTCCACCACCTCCAGCAGTCGTTGAACCAGCCAAACCTACGAGCTACAGATCCGAACCCAAGAAGCCCGACACAACCGCAAAAGCCGAAAAAGCCCCCGAGAAACCCATAAGCAGCGCTCCGGCATCAAAACCAGAAATCAAGCCATCCACTCAACCTAAGCCCCCGGACAAGAAGCTCCCAGAAAAGAAGCCTCCCCTCAAGAAAGACACATCCAACATCTTCGAATCCTTCGGCAAAACCAAAGCCCCCACTCCAAAGCTGACAAAGGAGGAAACTGACACCAGCACGTTATCAGTTGGAGCAAGTGGCAAAGAAGATGGTAACTCCCCTCTTCACCCCCTCCTCCCTCTCCTCATTCTCCTCGCTTCCCCCGTCCCATAAATAAGAAAAAACAACTAAATCCCCTCCAGAACCAATGCGCGACGCCTCCGAGTCCGAGCAAGAAGAAGATTTCATGCCCTCCACCACCGCCTCGAAACCCAAACCTAAATCGACACGCCCCTCAAGGAGCGAGCGCGAGGAAACGATACGGAAGATGATGGACGAGGATTCAGACGAGGAGATGTCAAACGCGCCGTCCAAAGAAGCTACACCAGCGCCTGCACCTCCCGCGAAGGAGAAAACGCCTACGCCTGAGCCGGCTGCTACTGTTTCTGGAGGACGGAGGAGAGGGAGGAGGAAGGTGATTCGGAGGAAGACGATGAAGGATGAGGAGGGGTATATCAGTATGTTTCAATCTCTGTACTCTTCTCCTTATTTCCTTCCCCAATCTCCCTCACTCCCCGCTCTCCACTCTCCTCTCCCCTAAATCAACACTAATGAGAAAACAATACTGCAGTAACGCAAGAAGAACCAACCTGGGAGTCCTTCTCCGAAGACGAACCCGCACGCGCACCCACCAAAAAGCTGCAACTCCCTACATCCTCCACAACCTCAGCGAAAGGCGGCAAGAAAAGTGCAGGTCCGAAAGCAGGCCAGGGCAACATCATGAATTTCTTCGGGAAACGATGATCAGGAACGATGGGCGGTTTGTATTGAGGATATTCCTTGGGGCAGTGGAGGAGTTTTTGTCATGAAGGGGGTTGTGTAAGCAGCGATAATGGAAGTTTAGAAACGAAAGACATTGAAAGCCCTTAGCTACATACTCAGGTGATCCTACCTACCTAACCCATCTATGCAAAACCTCCTCTCTTTCTCCCGAGAAGAAAGAAAGGGTAAAAACTCGGGTCCTGTGAGTATCCAATCTTTCGCCCAATTGGATGAACTTCTATTTTTCCAACGAATCTCTCCTCCCTCTTCATAAAATTCATCACTCCAGATTTCCCATACATACCCAGAAGAAGAAGAAGAAAAAAAGATCGCCTATATCGAAAACTCCCTCCAAATCTCTCTTCAATCTCCAATGCAAAACAATCTCTGACATGTATCTAGACAGTAGAGACATTCTATCACTCATCGTCTTCCTTTCCGTATTTCTTATCTCACAACCCTCCCCTTCTCCTCCCTCCGTCTCACATCCCTGACTTCAACAATCCAAACCCCCTTTAAAGCACCTCATCTCATCTCACCGTCCCATTCTCCTGTTCTCAACGCTCAATACTAAAGCAATCTCTAATCCATCATCGACTTTTTCTCTTTCATCAATCCATCAATTTCAATCCTCTCAAACTTCACTCTCTAGAATCCTTCTCTCAAACCCTACCCCTCCCCCCCTTTCCCCCAAAAAATTCCCAAATCAAAGTATCAAAATCTTGAAAAAACGAACCAACTTCTCTTCCCATTTCCTTCCCTCTCTATCATCCCATAAATCCCCCCCTCCATTCTCCATCCATCATCCCATTCTGTACCAATCAATCAAAATCAATCAATCGAAATCGCCTAACCACCTCTCCTCTCAAAAGCAAAAAAAAACCCCTTTCTTCCTCTCGATCCCGCTCAAAAAGAATCACAGAAAACAAAATATTTTATTTAGGGTTATAAATCGAGGTCAAGTAAGGTAGGAAATTTGGAAGGAGTTTCGGAGGCACCCAGGTTTTTCCATTATGGCGGAAGGCGTTGTTATCACGAATGCATATGAATGAGTTGCACGATAGAGACAATGATAGTTTGGGTCGTAGAACATCAATTGCTTTTGCGTAATGCTAATACTACGACCATTGAAGTCATGCCAATGCACAAACTTCTAAGCATACGGGTAAGAATAATTCAACCTCAACCTAATGCTGAAGTCATTGATTGCTCAAGTCGTCAAAGCCATGCAAGCTCAATCATCGCAACTGGGGGTATCTATCTACTCCATGAATCCCTTCTTTCCGTCATGATCAGTGTCCTTCATCGGGTTCAGCTTATCCATCAAACCAGGCTTCTTGCCGGTGGTGCCGGTGGTACCGTGAGTGCCAGTGCCAGTCGATCCAGAGCCGTAACCACGAGAACCATCGGAGTCGACGCGAGGATCGATCTTGTTTTCAAGGCTGGAGGAGTGAGCACCAGTACCAGACGATCCATAGCCCGAGCCAGTGGTGCCGCTGCCATATCCAGTGGTGCCAGTGCCGGTTGAACCAGCGCCGTAGCCACGGGAGCCATCGGAGTCGACGCGAGGATCGGCCTTGTTTTCAAGGCTGGAGTGGTGTGGTCCAGAACCACCAGATGAGCCGTAGCCTGTACCAGTGGTGCCGCTGCCGTATCCTGAGCCAGTAGTACCGCTGCCGTAACCAGTGCTACCAGCTGTGCGGGAGCCATCACGGTCAGAGTCGACACGAGGATCCATCTTATTCTCAAGGTTTGATGAATGAGGTCCTGAAGTGCCATGATGTGAACCAGTCAAACCTGAAGAGCCTGAGGAACCGCCAAGGGCACCACCGACAGCACGTGGCTCACCCTCGAAACCATCGTAACGCTCCTCACGACCACCTAAGGTACCACCTTGTTTCTTGAAGTCTGCCATGCTGACAGCGGGAAGAGCTGAGGTAGCGTGGTGCTTGGCCTCATTCTCGTGGACCTCGTGGATAGGTACGGTAGTGTGAACAACCGAGGGCTGGATAGTCTCCTTTTGAACAACGGGTTGGATGGTCTAGAGTATGTCAGCGGAAGCTCGCAGGAAACAAGATACGATCTACTGACCTCGTGAACGTGGTGGTGAACATGCTCGCCAGCAATGACGGGGGCAACCGAGTGAGTCTCCTCTTTGGTTACACTACGGTTGCTCTGGAACTGAGCAGCTTCCTGCTCGAGACGGGCCTTGACAGCCTCGGCATTGCCGTGTTGGTGGTGACGTTCCTCAACGGGGATGATGTTGTGTTGATGCTTTTCCGGAAGAACTTCACGGTCGTGCACGGGCTGGACAGAGGTATGGTAATGGTCTTGGTGAATCTCGCGGTCGATGGCAGTGGTAGCCTCTTCGTGACGCTTCTGAATGACAGTCTCGTTCACAACTGCGGGAGCAACTTTCTCGTGGACGGTGGTGTCATGTTTGCCAGCCTTGTGCCTGTGGAACGGTTGTCAGTGACAGTTGTTAGGAGGTAGCATTGAACAGTGAGGATTGAGAAACAAGAGACAGTGACAAGGTAGACAAACTCGAGGTCGTCTACCATATCGTCGAGCTCAGGCTGAACGCCGTACTGGGAAAAAGTGAGCTGGGGTGTGATGGCTTACATGAAGTCACTGACGGCAGCCTTAGCTTTGTCCATTTTGATTGATGGTCACCTGTAGGATGTTGTGGTAGTAGAGGTAATGCAAGTGAGCAGATACTGCTGCAAATGTAATTGATAGTGGTGGATGACTGTTATTGGGAGGATTGTGGGATGGTGGAATGATGGAAGAGGGGGAAGAAGTAGAGGGGAGCAGAGCTTTTGTAAATAGTTGGTCAATGACGTTTCCCCTCAGTGACACTAGAAAAGAGCAGGAGCAAAAGAGCGGGCAGTTGCCGGGTGAATACTCACACCCTTAGTGACCCCACCTTCCCAATCCTATTCACTGCTTTCCCACACATTCGCCCATCAGGGTCCACTTGTACTGCGTCGTACCTTGCCTCATTCCGACATCAAGCCTTTGCAAGCGAGCCAAGTTTCTTGCTCAATCGGTCATGGAGGTGTAGCGACGTCAAGCGTTGATTCTGCTGCCACACGGTTTTCCCTAGCACCCAATGGAATCAGTCGAATCGGGCCAATATCAGACGATCCCAGTCTCCATCGAGCAGTGGCGCGCTACCTTCACCCCACCTTAAAAGTGGCTGTGCACTCGTGGCGAGCCTAGATCATGGGATATGCAGGGCTAGATCTCAAGAAAGGGTCCAGATGTGGCTTGACCCTCAAATCCCTCGCATCAGAACCTCCCTTAGAAAGACATCTCTGCTGCAGAGGCGACGGTCTAGAAGCGTCTTCCAGGACACGATCGGATCATGGCTGAGAGTGCGTCATTTTCTTTCGCCATTGCGATCCGAGGCCCAGAGTGGTGGATGCACCAATTGCAAATAGGACCGACTTCTCGGTACCCCAGTAGGCAGTCAAGCTCAGAAAGGGAAACTCCAACCCAGGTACTTAGCTCGAGGCATATACTAGTATCATCGCTTCACTGTGCAACGGTAATCCTAACCAAGGTGGAGTATATCAAAGCTGTTCTTGCCTTTCTGAGCTTTAACAGGAGCCGATAGGCTCATCTAGGTATCGTAATAGGTCCTGGTGAGACAGCAAGCCCTTAACCATTTATACCCACTCATGATTGGTACAACGCGACGTGATTATAGAACGAATGTCGTGATAACAGAGTGAGAGTCGTCAAACGTTCAAGCATGTGGTGTGGCTAAGTGTGTAAAGCTGCAGGATGACGTCGGCGAATCCGAGCTTGAGGTTAGTTTGTGCAGCAAACCAAGGACGTCCTTCCGCCGTTGAAATTATCATCGCACTTTTCTGACGACAATTGCTGTTTACCACCACTTCCTCAACCCCTCAAAACCCATAGGCGCTCCAGTCTCGACCTGGTTACTGTCCCTCCTAACTTTCCTTTTCGAAGCGCCTAAAAATTGACTTCGTCATCTGGGTCAAGTTTTGTCAGGTCGTTCCCGCCCTCGGGCCATAAGAACCATGGGGATCGGAAAGTACTTCCATCGCGACAAGAGTAACAGTCCTAAGGAGTCCAAGAGTCGCTCCAGAGCGACCAGTTTCGGCGCAGTAGATCCTAGTCTTCAAACTTCTCGCTATGAATCTATGCCTCCTTCTGATCTACCTAGAACCGGCACCTACCCTCTCAAAGGCAACAACAGCACCGCAGCCGTGACGGGCCAAAAATCGGCATTTCGTCAATCCATGGACAATCGCCCGAATCAGAACTCCAGACCTGAAACTGCTCCATCCAGCCATACCATGACCACCAGAACAACAACGACCACAACGACCACAGCACCTCGGATAACAACCCCTAAAACGAGCAATAACAATTTTTCCGATTATCAATTCTTCGAACAGGAACAGCCCGCAATTCCAGATAGAGGGTCTAGCTTTGATCAGCGAAGAATGCAGCCGGACACTGGGTTGGAGCAGAATTTCTCGGGCCTGAGATTAGGGAATGATGCGAGTTAGTGACTTGATGACAGTTTCTATTTGCGAGTACTGATACTCTACATTTACAGGTAGCGCATCACCACCTCCAGTTCCTCATTACGCTGGCTCTGGCTCCGCGTCGAGCAGAATAGACCCCCGGGTTGACTCCGTACCTCGCAATGATCCAGGGTTACGGATGGTCAACCAGGTGGGCCAGCAGCCAAGCTCTCCTTACGGCAGACAAAAGGTAAATCCACAGCAGCAATATTTGCCCGCCTACAACAACCGAAGTTCCAATCAAGGATACGAGCAACCTTCTCGAAGTCCTGCAGCCAGCCAAGGATACGAGCAACCTTCTAGAAGTCCTGCAGCCAACCAAGGATACGAGCAACCCTCCAGAAGTCCTACAGCCCACCAAGGATACGAGCAAACCTCGAGAACTCCTACAGCCCACCAAGGGTATGAGCAACCTTCTAGAAGTCCTGCAGCCAACCAAGGATACGAGCAAACCTCGAAAACTCCTACAGCCCACCAAGGCTACGATCAGGTTACACCAAGAGACTCCTACGCTAATCAAGGTTATGGTCAAGCCTCGAAGTCTCCAACGAATAATCCACGAACGAGCGGCGTCTTCAATGATGTAGACGAAGAGAAAGCAGCAAGACGTGCTTCTATACCTCGAAAGCAGATTGGAACATCTGGCTATGCTCCATCGACTTCCGCAACGTCTTCGCCAGTATCCGCAAACTATCTGAGCCAAGAACCATCTCAGCCTCCACCAGTACCTAGACACGACAATTACTCTTCCCAGCAGCATCCAGCCTATCAAGATGCACAATCTGCACCAACACTAAGAGCACCTGCGCAACAATCAAAGTACAACGATGCTCGAGGTCAGCCACAGTCTGACACTCGTAATCGGCAACCTCAGTACCAAGATCCGTCCGCAGTTCCTCAAGCACTCAATTACTACGGAAATAGCAATCCGAATAATAGTCCCCAATCGAGAGCCCCTCCACTTTTCCCTCGAGCGCATCATGCTTCAAGTGGTACTCCCGCAAAGCCCGCAGCCCAAGATATCGTGCATCGAGCCAAGACCAACACCAGAGATACCGAAGTAATCGAGAAAATCGCACCAGGTAAGTCTTTCCACATACATCAACTCCATGCACAGCAACTAACCATACTTATCCAGCCGTTATCCAAGAAAAGGTCATCCAAAAAGTCCACCACAAGCGCGAAGAAGTAATAACCCGCGAAATCCACACCCACGACATCCACCACCGCATCCTCCCCATCATCGACGTCGAAGTCCTCCCACCCCGCCACTTCCTCCCCGTCGAAGGCGGCGGCCTCGTCGAGATCGGTGCCGACGAAGTCCCCGGCCGCGCCAAAAACTGGGTCATCGCCGAAACCGCATCGAAGATCCCATCCGACCAGCCAGCGCCCAAGGGCGGCGCGAGTATGTTCACCGCGAGAGCGTTCCCGGGTAGAGAAGGAGACAAGACCGAGTGGGCTGATAGGGAGGGGGTTAAGAGGAGCGAAGAGACGTGGGTGCATCCGCCGGAGCTGGAGACGGGGGGTAAAGAGACGGGGCAGACTTGGCCGATGGTGTTTGGGCGGGAGGAGGCCAAGGGGAGGGATTATCGGTCTGGACACGCGCAGTCGGCGAGTAGAGATGGGAAGAGGAAGAAGAGGCGCAGTGAGAGTAGTTCTGCGCTTGGGAGCGCGGGTCAAAATCAATACGGCAGTTCGTATTGAGTGTGAGTTGGGTGTAGATGGGGGTTTTCTGTTGTTGGAAAGTACATAAGAGGGGGTTTTTCTGTTGTTGCAGATAAGTTCCAAAACAAAAAATGGGGCGGCATTGGCTTTGTTTTTTCTGTATGTGCTGAGCGTTCAACAAGCGAAGCGAAGCAAAGCAAGGTGCCTGTCGGTCTGGTGTAAAAAGATTCTTTGTATTCCTCGTAACCAAACCGGGCCGTTCAAAAGTACGCACATAGAAACCACCTTCGATCTACGGTGCCTTGCCTTATCCGTTCCGCGCTTACTGTACGAAAAGGTTCAATTCAAGTTCATCGAAATCCATATTCCAGTTCCTGATTCCTTACATGAGTTCAAGAAATGATGAGTGGTGGGTAGGTCTACTAGCTGCCTCCTCTTCCAGGAGGCAAGGAGGGAAGGAGAAAGGGGGAAGGGGGGGCGATAGAATGAAAGAGAGAGAGAAAAAAGAGAAAAAAACGGAAAAAGGAGAGAAGAGAGAAGAAAAAAGAGAGGGGGGGAAAGTGAGAAAGAAAACGAGAGAAAAGAGAAAAGAGAAGAAAGATGTTGATAAGGTAAGATATCGCGTTAATACATTGATACATTGATAGGTTATGAGGAATGTACTCCCTGACAGAGAAAACACGAGCAAGATATAATGAAATCGACAATTTGTCAAGAGTCGGTGGGGGAAAAGGGGTCGTCAACTTCGTTGAATTAATATTTCCTGGTACTTTTGAAGTAGTAGGTAGGTACTACATATCAAGCGCAACCAAGGCCCACCTACGCATGCGGCGCAAACCCAATCGCCGGCCCCCTGGCATCAAAAACCACAAAAACAGCCTTAAAAAGAATATCCCCCAGTATCTGAATCGGCTGTCCCTGACTGCTCTGCAAGCCCCCATAACACCTGCCCCCGCCCACAGCCTGGTAGTTAATCAGCTCCCCCGGGATAGTGGCCATGAATTCTCTGCCCAGCTGCATTTTCAGATCCGGGAGGTGGGAGGTGCAGGGGAAAGTAAACCCCTCGTCGGAGGAGCTCGCGCCCTCGACGGCGCTGTAGTACGCTTTGAGCAAGACGTCATCGACGAGCAGAAGCGAGGTGCCTGTATCCGCGATCGCGGGCGTGGCGAAGGGATTCGCGACGGGGTGCGCGTCGCCGACCTGGAAGAGCTTGGAGGGGAACTGCCAATATCCCTGACTCTTATCGACGGGCGTGAGTTTCATCGTACCGACGAACTGGGTGCGGTCCACGGCGCCGAACTGGTAGCTCCCCGCAGTGCGGTGTTTGAGGTTAGCGGTGAAGAGGGGCGCTTTCAGGGAGCGCGCGACGTTGCCGAAGAAAGTGTCTTGCTGTTTCGGGGATATGGTGTTGGAGCTCATGAAGCCCAGCCCGAGCAGGCCGTCGGAGTCGACGTCGTCGATGAAGGATTGCGTGACTGAGGTCGCGAGCTCGATCGCTTGGGATGCGACCACCGCGCCGCCGATCGAGACGGTGTCTGTGCCTACGGTGCCTAAAGCGCCGGATTTATCCCCGTAGCTGATGTTGAAGGTGCTTCCCTCCATGCGCTTAAAGGTTTTGCTTTTTGACGGGTCGTAGACGGCGTGTCCCTTCGTTTGCGCAGCCGGCAGCTGCGTGTTGAAGACCCAGAGATCCGCGCTGCCGGTGTCGAAGTCTAGCATTAGTGTCTGCCCGCCGATCTGCACGGGGGAGAGAAACTCGGAGTCTGCTTCCCCCGCCGTGGCTTGCGTGCTGCCTTCTTGGTTGTCCGGCGCCGTGGCCCGGTTGGTGGCGCTGAGGGTGGAGTTCTGCAGGCCCGGGGGAACAGACCAGCCGTATTTGCGGTAGGCGCGGGCGAATTCGGCGGGGCCGTTGCGGGTGCGATAGCGGCCTGTGTGCCGCCGGTTGATTGTGAAGGAGCGTGCGGAGAGGGGAGCTGGGGCGGCGGTGGCGGAGAGGATTGTGAGGGCGAGCAGGAGGATGGTGGTGAGGGGGGCCATTGTGTGAGCCGTGTGGTGTTGGTGAGAGGTCGAGTACTCAGGTTTTGTGAGTGATCGCCGGTACTCTGTACGATGAGCGGATGCTGGATATTTGTACGATTATGAGAGGCTCAGTATGGTTCCAGACCAACGTTTATACGCCTTGGTAAGGAATGTTGTGAATCAACCGATGTCACACTACAAGAAAAGAAAGAAATCCCGAAGGAAGTATATGCAAGTGCAAACAAAGGATTTGTGAACAAAAAATAAATAGCGCCGGTGAAGAATGAGAACAATAGGACAAAGAGCGTTGGGGTTCGTTTGATGGACACCGGGTCAAGGAAACGTTGGATGTTGGTTAAGGCATTCTGAAAGAAGGTGGGAAGGAGAAGTAATTAAACAGTGAGAAGAGAGAAGTGCACGCAGAAGGAGAGAAAGGCAACGAGGCCTGGGTACTACTTGATAGATGCCTCATGGTTTGGAGTTCAGCACCAAGACTCGGTGAAGGCCAGTCGATGGGCGATTCGTTAGCAAATGTCAGGTCTACCGCCAAGAAATGGCGATGAAGGGAGGACGATGAATGTTCTGGCCCAAGAGTGAATGATCTGAAGGCGTGTTTCATGTAGGAGCTCTTGGGAGCTGCTTTTGCCAAAAGGAAGCAGTCGTCACCCAAAGAGTCGACACGAAACAATGGAGCAGGGGGTTGTTAGAGAAGTCACGTGATCATGTCGACAGAATAAGCTCTAGCTCCGCGGGAAGGACAGCCAATCATTCATATGAAACCACTCCAACCTCTTTTTAGCCCCGGTTGTTTCCGCCCTCACATGGGATGAAACATGGCGTGTTCTGCTCCCACAACCACCTCTACTCGACTGTGAGCACTGGCTCTCTGATCCCAACCAGCGGACGCGAGGCACCAACGTTTCCACCCATCTGTACGTCCAACGCCTTCCAATGTTGATCTGGTCGTACCAGAGAAGTGCCACCCTCAGCGTGTACACCTGACCTTATCGATTTACATAGTACATGAAACGCTTTGGAGGACGAGAGCCTTGACAGAAGTCAGGTAGTACTAGTGGCGCACTGTCAAGAATACTGCGGCCCTTTTCGTGTAACCAGAAGAATGCAGCTGCCGTGCTGATGTTGTATAACCCGAAAACAGGGCTGCAGAGTATGACATTACGCTACGACTCACTATCCACACATTGCCATAACACTTCCTTGTGCGGATGGCTCACCAGACGCAAGATCCACTAGCAAAAGTATGCACAGGTCGCGTCGCATACTTATGTCCGTCCAGGCTCAAGGCCTCTGTCAGCCGCGCTCGGTCATGATTTTCCCTTGCTTCAATTTTCCTCTCCATTTTAATATAGTGAAACTGAGAGATAGACTTTTGGAAGTGGTTACTATGTTAGTTCAAAGTTTTGCAACTCCTCTGACCTAAGTCTACCCTGGCAAAATCTGCCCTAACCCTCAGACAGAACGCGTAAGACTACGAGACGGGTGCCCACAGACAGATTCGTTTGTCTTGAATTATATTCGTTTGAAAGCTAAAGTGAGCTCATCGCTGCCTCTTCAGAGCAGTCTCCATGCTACACAATCAATGACATCCGGTCGCCTACTCTCCAAAGCTCACTCACATCTGATCTGCTGAAGCTTATGATATAAGGTCTATCAAGATGTTTACACCTCTGTACATACAGCTCAAGTATTGGTTTTATCCCACCGGAAATACTCCCGCTGTAAATCTCTTGCGAGACGTACCAGCTACAGGCAATGGGATCCCGGACACGATCAATGTCTTATTACTTGGATGTGGTGATCCTAGAAACGTGCTCTTCTCACTATGGAACGAGCAAACCAACGGTACGTCTTAGGAAGCTAGCAGCGGTTGATCCAAATGCAAGGAGATCGACCCTTTAGTGATGGACTCTTGAATTCAACGGTAGATGAAGTAAAGACCATTCGCTGACATCGGCAGACATGAAACGCAGCTATTCTTTTACCTGCTGCGATTATGAGCCAGCTGTTCTAGGTAGGTCACACTCCAAGTGGCTTTGTTGCAAATGTCTGCAAACCCCTCCTAGGAGGAAATGTCCCATGGCATACAGGGCATCATAGGTTCTCATATATCCACGCACTTTACACACTCTGTCACCTACTTGAGACGTGTGCTAACTTTTTCTCAGCTCGCAATGTTATACTTTTGACCCTCATAATTGAAAGATGCCCCTGCCACAGTAAACTCACCAGCGACAAGCGGGACCTGTGGAACCTCTTCTACCACCTTTTTGTGCCTGAGCGAGCACTGAATGTCCTGAGAGATCACGCAGACTGTCTTATTCGTGCTTCGGATTCGTTGGAAGCATGGACTTCATCCCCATTCGGCGATTTCATAGGCTTCTTAAGCCTGGATACTATCGAAAGTCTACGGAAATTCTGGATCTCATACTCTCAGGTTCATGACCGTGTCCAGTTTGAGAACCGCGCAAGAAATGTCATTCAAAAGCGCAACCAAGAAATAGTCGGACTTAACACTTTCCATGGCGTACGAGCAGCTGGACCCTTCGTGTTTGAGGCTTTGAAAACAGTGGCCCATGTCTATAGGGAATATTGGAAAACCGGTGTAGTAGGAGGCAATCCTGAAGACAGAGCCGATCTTGGCAACAATGGCCTAGGCCTAGTCAATCCGATGTTTGCTGTGTCCTCAGCCCCTGGTGGAGATTATGCGGTCCACTATGGCACTGAGCCTCTGCTAGGCTTCCACGTCGCAGAGGCCTTCTCCAATCATCCAAAAGGTAGCACGGGGGCTTCCGAAGGCGTTAATGATCATGTCATCGATGTAGCAAAAGCACAATTCCGAGCCTGGTGTCACAGCTTCAAGAAATTTGTAGCGAATGGAAGAGTTTTTCTGGAACTACTTAGCGGAGAGGCCATGGGATTCTGCCACGAGTTACAGCTACAGATTCCGTTCAACCCCAGCTTGGCGGATCAGCAAGAGAATATGTAAAGCCATGGACCTCGCGTCCGCTTCTAATTGAGCGCTCTGTCGGACGGCGCAAAAAAGACAATGTCGGTTTATTCTCGACATACGACATCATCGATTCATCTAATCTTAGTGACCATGTTGGCATTATCAACGTTCTCACCGCTACACTTCCTCTCCTACGGCAGTCCCCGTCTTCGGTTCTATATAACGAAAGCCTACTCAAAGCGTCTAAGAACATCGACAAATCATTGTCTGATGTACTTGGATCTGATGTTGCAACCTTCGCCCTGCTTATTGGAATTGCACCTGTCGGGCTTCTGTCTGGTATCACTATGGAAGCTGTCTCAAATGAAATTGCTCTGACTGTGTTTCATGGCAAGGAAAGGGGTGCACAGCAGCAGTATCGGATGCGTATAGCCTGGAAATACCCACAATTCACAGACCCTTTGCTTTTGAAGAGCATATACAATCAGTCAGCGACCTGTTTACAGGTCGAATGGGAGCCCGAAGCTCTTTCGGCATATCTCTTCAGTATTTACTTGACGGTATGTTAACGTTCATTCCAGTCTCTTGAGAATCTTCTGCCTGGACAGGCGCCAATTTTCATCAGCTCAGCCAGGAATCTAAAGACTCGCTGCATGAGTCCATCAACTATCCAAAGTATATTGGCTTAATTCCGTTCCATGTATTGTAGACGAACAGTGACTGTAATGGAACTCATCTGCTGAGGACCATGCTACCAAGGGTGTCTTTCAATTCGCACGCATTACAGAGCTAATCGTATATCTCAATAGATGTTTGGGAATGAAGATCCGTCGAGCCTCACCTCACGATATGAACGAATGACTATTACCTCCCAATATTCAACAGATATGCAGAGATATACTAGAGCAGCTATTGTAGCGTTGCTTCGCCTCGTCAAGGTTAGAGTTATCGTGGACTGGGACAAAGTCATGGGTAAGTCTCCCCAAGGCACGCCTGGCAACGTTTCCTCAAGATTCAACATGTTTCAAGAGTGAGCTGCAAAAGTAAAGTCCTGCAACTTGAAGCTTCTGAATGATGGGAATGCTAATCCTGGCCTCGACAATAGAGCTCTTCACTAGCAAAGTCGAGCATGACCGTACTCTGCTCATCGGAAGTAATGGTCTACAGGAGTTCTACTTATACCTTCACTATTTTGGGGTCTGGACCACCTCAATTCTCCAGTGCGGCCCGAAACAGGTAACACACATGCCTGGCCTTTCTTTTAGATCCCGGCCCGACGAAAGCGGTCTTCTCGCCGAAACAGTGGTCCCGGCCATTGTACACTTAGTCCTGATTGTCCCAAGGAAATGCCTCCGAGTCTTTACCAACGAGAACCCCGATACGATGGGATCACCTGCTCTGCTCCTCTCAGTCACCCAGGATGCCTCCAAATATGCATACGAAAACCTCTTCTCCTCCATTCATTGTTCTTTTGGTAGGGTGATTTATGACGACAATGGAACAGATCATGTCGAAATCGAGGAGGATAATAGTGGATGGATGGGCTCTTCCGACCTCATCGCCACTTGTCAAGTTCCAGCTTTCGGATTGCTCGTGGGACCCAAAGATAGCATACGTGTGGGCTTGACCATCAAAACCGGTCCCGAAGCAATGAAATTCACTCAGAAATTGGGGTTGCATTTACGAGTCTTCGAAGCCAAGCTTGGTGACAGCAGTATAGTCCACATCTGTCGCAACGCCCCTGGCCTTCGGAGCCAAGATGCTATCTCGACGAATCAACGCTGGATCGGAAAGCATGAGATCAAGACGAAACCAATGTCACGCTCATTGATCATGTCAGATGAGAGCCATAGAGCAGTCCGATTACAGCAACATATCAACTTTCCGTTGGGGTCGTTGAAAAATAAAGCATTGACTTCTGGCAAATCGGTAAGTATAGCAGTGAGGTCATCCAGTACTGTTGAGTTACATGTTGGGGAAACAACACCTACGCCTTTGTACTTCCCTTTCCATATCAATGGTTCCCAGTCCAAACTGCGGATTGCCCGCAAATCCTCTTGGATAGAGGTCTCTGTCCCGATCCATACAGCGCCCACATCAGAACCGTTCGACAGCTGGACACAACTATTATTCCCCAAAGATTGCCCTCCAAGCACTTGGAGCATCCCAAAAGTCAATCTCGGTCTTCAACCACCAATCACCTTCTCGTTTTCATCAAAGAACGGCAAAGATGCCGAATGGGTCAAAAGGGTTTTGGGTCCTACATCCAGCGACGTGGAGCTTGCCCTTGAGGAAAACAGCTTCGAATCCCCAAAACTTTCACCCAAACACTATTTCAAGCAATCTCTAAACAGCATACTCGGCGCCTTCACCGGACTACTTCCGGAGTCTAAGAATACATCAATTCGAACTTTCCAATTGACGATCGATGAGAGCTGTCACACAATCATCTTCGCAAATGCCCTTCGGCATGATCTCGACCTCGGATCCATTGTCCTCGACTGCTGCGTCCTACCACTGACCTTCGCCAAGCTAGGCCAGCTCATGGATCCTTTACCGGACTTGCTTGAGAGGGGTGCAATCAACGTTGCCCTCACCAAGGAAGAGTCGGTCCTCTGGAAACGACTTATCCCAGCGCTAGTGGAGCGATGTCGCACATGGACCCACAAGCTACGATGCGAATATAAACTTGAAGGAGGAGTAGCCCCTCTATCGACCGAAGAAAACGAAACCCCACTCTGCAGTTGCGGTGAGGGAAAAGATATTCCGGAAAATTTCACCAAGGAAGAGAACGGAGCGTGGGCTCCTTTCGCGAAATATGCCACCAGGATGGCTCTTGCGCCTGTTTTCCCCGTGCCGTACGTTGAGCCTTCGATGACGGCCTTCATAAAGGATGCCCAGGTCGCGATGGCCGGTGGAATGCCGTCGCAGACTACTCAAGCACCAATTGCAGGGTCTCTAACCGCAGGGGCGTTGCCGTCATCCACTGCTACCACCGGGACTGAGAAGTGCGACAGCTGTGGGAATACGAAAGGACCCTTTAAGAGGTGTTCTCGATGCGGCAAGGCGAGATACTGTAACCATGCGTGTCAGAAGGCGGGATGGAAAGAGCATAAGAAGTATTGTGCCCCTTAGGTGGAAAAGAAGCAAGCCGCCCACAAAGCTCTCCGGTCTCAGTGGGAAAACAATAGCGCGTTCTGCTGCGAGCTTTTAACCCCATGTTTGCACATGAAATATCAGGTTTGTGCAATATAGCATCTACCTCTTCCCACTTATCCGAAAGGTTCGATCGATAGGTATCAATTTCCCCCATTCTTAAAGCTCATTCCCATGCCCAGAAACTGCAAAAGCCAGCTTAAGAGCAACAACCTCACCGCTCTTCTTCAAACCTGAGTAAATTTCGAAGAGACCAAAGCGATCAATCTCTTCGTAAATAATATTTAGTCATCAAATCCATGACAGAACAGACTCCAGAGTTTCGGAATCAATACTATTCCCCCTTATCATACCCAGCTATATCCCCATCTCTATACCCCAGATCTTCTGTTTCCAATGCACTGCGCTAGATAAGTGAGCAAGCAAGCTGAATCGGAAACTAGTTCATTGAAATTAGAGCTGAGAGCTGAGATCGACGTGGGGCGATAGATCCTATTGAGCAGAAGATAGCATGCTCTTTTCATGACTTTCTATAAAGAGGGAGCCAGTGAGGTCCCTTCCGGGCCCTTAAAAGCGTTCAAAATCTGGAAAAGTCATGGGGAAAATGGTTAAGCATGCGTAAAGTGTAGATTATACCTGTACCTATACATACCCAGCACCCAAACACGAGACTATCTCAGCGGCAAGGAAAATAGATTAGCAGACTCCCTTTTCTTTTCTTTCTCTTTTCTTTATTCTCTATTCTTCTTTTTATCCAAGATTAGACGTGTTCGCCCTTTCCAGCGGCTTATATTCAGTTCCCCCCCTACCCTCTAGATAATTCCCTGCTTATCCGTCTTCGCAACACAGCAGCATGGGAAATGAGGAAGGCGTATTTTCATTGTTTTCCTGCGGGGGGAAAGGGACTGGACATAGATGTGTAGAATTGAAGTGAATGGAATTGAAGTTATGCTGAAAATTAATACTAAAGTCTTCTTGATAACCAGACGAGCACCCAGACACCCCAGAACAACATCCCCTCCCCAATCCCCCTGATCCCCGTCACTCGTCGCCGTCCTTGAACATATGCATCTTTCAGACGGTTATGGTAGGGAACTCAGCCGACGCAGCCTGTAAACGTCTTCATATTCCCAGTAGACATGTGACCCAACATCCTGAGACCCGCATGACATTCTCCCGGCATCGGAGTCCGTATCACTAGCATCGATGTCCATATCACTGGCTACAAGAAACCCAGACGACCCCGGCTCAAACGAAGCCGATATCCCCTGAGCGTGTCCATACTCCATAACCGTGGGACTAGTTTCCGGAGATCTCTTGCGTTTTCGATTCCCTGCTTGCAAAGGAAAGTCTCCAATGGGGCTCTGGACGCGAGTCGTGTTGATCATGCCAGGCGTCAAAGCTTGGAAGGTGCTTAGATCGGCCGCAGCAACATATCTCCACCTACAAATCAGGTCGGCCGTGGGCCATTCTCCATATCTGGCGAACGCGGGAGACTCTACAGTGATGAGTGTGAGTTCTCGCAGCTGCTTGACGTGCTGTATAGCGACTGATTTTTCCTCGGGGTGCGGGTCGTCTGTGTTTGGTGTCGTGCGCCAGAGCCAATATACCTCGTCGCCTATCTCGGGTAGAAGACCATGTACTCGATCATGAGGGATGAAGACATCCCCGTAGAGCTTTATGGTCCCAAGCTCGTCTTGCGAGATCCGTTTGATCTTGAGGAAAAGCCCATCGACGGTCTCGATGGTGTCGCTGGGCGAGATCTTGGTGCCGACTTGGAGGTTTGAGGTAGGGGTAAGGTCGCATTGCGTTACGATGTGGAATGGCATATCCACTGCGCAGGGTTGGTCCTGGAAACTCAAGTCAGCGCTTATTGGGCTATGTTTTGGGAGGATACGCACGCTGGCCGTGGAGCTGGTGTAGAGGTTCATTGGGGCTCTGTTGGAAAGCTTGAGCTTCTTGGTCGGTGGATGGTCATCCTCGAGACGCTTGGATTCCGTGTTGTTCATTGTGGGTTGGGTGGCACGAGGGTAGTCTAGCTGGGATGGCGAGCTGAGATCCTGAGAGGGACTGGGGTTGCCGTTGAATGCCGACTACTTTTGTAGATTGCTGGGAGGACAGACGGGAATTGAAAATATAGCGTAGAGGATCGGTTTACTTGGGCAAATGTAATGAAATAGATGGAAAGAGAGGGAACAATGCAGCAGTTTAGTAATATAGGCCTACCAGAGGCAAAGGAATGTAAGGTCGATATTGAAGGCTTCCGGAGCCAGCAAGTGAAGCAGAGATAATAGAGGGTAGAGAACAAGATACTGGGGGGAGAAAAGGGCACATATACATGATGTCTGGATCTATGCTCCGTATATTGGAGGTACCAACTCACATGGCCAATGATATCCCGATTGGGGACGAGACCTGTTTCAGAGATTCTTTTAGATCACGTACGGTTGTAGTCCTAAATTGGCTACCATGATATCATCATTGTCCGCTTTCTTTCGATTTTCCAGTTCTACCGCGGCGAGTGATGCGCGTCCGTGGCAGTGTCGGCACTCGAATAGGAACGACCATCCCAGATCCCGAGACAAAGTCCGAATAGCAAGACCAAAAGTCCACGACTTAGACACTGCATATGCTGAAAAAGCGGTTCGGGTCCCTGGCGTTGAGAGTTTTCGATGGGGAGGAGTTCATCGATGAAGCGGTTTCCGAGTTCACGAGATTGGATACCGTAGACTTCATATTGACCATGAGAGGAAATTCGTTGTGACGCACACAACAGAAATCACTTGAAAATAACTCACTAAAATGCTATATCAATGCTAGGGCCTGTGAGGGCGGTACTGTTCTTGATTGTGGCTTGCAGGGATCATGTCTTGACTCACCCTAAATCTCAATAGCAAATACCAAAATATTTCCACATGCTATGCCCCTTACACTCCCGAGACATGGTATTAAATCAGGGTAATCGGCAATCACACCTATCATTTCGGTAGACACATCTGCAGGTTCGGTATACACACCTTCGGGGCCATAACCCAGGATAACTCTATCACGAAATTGCCGTCTCAGGGTCCAGGGGTTCTATTTAGCTTCGAGAAATTTGTCAAAACACCGAGAATTTTATTCACTCACCCATCTCGTCATGGCCGAAAACAGTGCTTGTTTCGATTTCTGTATCGGCCGGCAACTTTGATTTCGATTTTGACTGTGACAATCTGAATGAGAATGACTGAATGTATTGAAAAGCTTGAAGAAAATGATCAATTCATCATACCAAATAGCTCTCATTTTCTGTAAATAATTTAGCTTTCAATGAACGGTGAATCGTTCGAATTCGAGATCTTTGCAACATGTCATGACGGATAGTAGTCATACAGGCTTTCGAGTGAAGAATTCGAAATTTATTCGAAAAATATGGCTCTGAAGATGTGTATACCGAATTTACAGATGTGTCTACCGAAATGATAGATGTGAGTATCGATTACCTAGAAGTATCTGCAAAACAATGCAAAAGCTGCATTCAAGCTGCATTCAACTTCAATGATTCATATAGATTTTCAAATTGAAATTAAGAAATGTTGACTTCAACGATCTCCTCGTTGAACTCAACGGAAATTTGTGAGTCGACGACAGACCAACATCTTCATACTTAAGTCGATCGGTTCTGCGTGTTTTGTTTTCTATCTTCACTTACACGTAAACAAACTCAAAATCTTGCCTGGCACTCACTGATTACTGGAGTTCTATTTCAGTGCTAAAACTCTCGATTACCTGCAACCGAGAGCAATCAAGCGGATCAACCCTCACATTCATTTCTCCAACAAAACGGAGGTCGAAATGGCTCATATTCATGGGACTCGTTCAGCCCAAACTTCCAGGATACCGGTCCCGAGCAGCTCATCAGCCAGTACTCGTTCGTATCGGTTCTCAATCTGGCGTCACGGCTTAGGGTCTCGAGTCGTAAAAACTATACATAAGTCATTGTCTCGCTCACGTCCAAAAGATAGGGTCGTGGATCGTCCTTGCGTAAAAGCTGGAAAACCACCATCATCTGAACAGGAGGGCCAGCTGAGAGTGCAGTTGAAAAAACCAGACTTTGCTCGTCAACGCTATGGATACTGCCAGTTGATTCGATATGAATGGTCAACTGAATTTGGAGGCGGTATAGGGATGTTCGATCTTGACTGCAACACAGTGTCAAAAGCATCTTATGGTATCGGTCCCTACAGTATCAAGAAGTTCTGCAATAAGCCCACAGCTTTCTATTGGGCCCGATCCGCGCAGACGTCATGGGGAACATGTCAACTTCTGCCATTCTACTGTCTCTTCCAGGAATGGTTTCGATGGCACAGTAAAGCCCCCCTGAAATGCGGACACTTCCTTGCAAATCCCATTCAAATGGCTGCAAGTGGTCCCGAGACGATAGAGGCTATTGTTCAGGCTCACAGATCCGTTTGTAGCCGTGTTCGGTCTCTCCTGGAGTCACTTCCCTTGAATGTTCCAAGAGACAGCGACTGGCCAAGTCCCGAATCCGTTCGGCTCCTGCCCCTCTATGAAGCTGTCATTCTGCTTTTTGATGATTACGGACCAGAAGAACATTGGAGAGGATCCGCGGGCCAGCTTCTACTGGATGAGGAAATGCAACGTCGTAACGTCCTCATCATTCTCACCGGAGATGACGGCCGCTTAAGCTCACCCATAAGCTTAGACTGTATTAAAGCTTATGCTCTTCCCACGAACAGAGATGACGTTTTGACGAACAACAATTTTGACGTTATACGTGTATCCTTGAAGACTGCAGTACGATTCATTGCGCAGGCTCAATACTCACAAGAGATAGGGTTAGCTGCTCTGGAGAAGCCCACGACCGCAAAGCCCTCAGCTCTGACTTGCATAAGTAGCACACTCTGGCTCACCAGTGCTGATGGTTGTGTTGGTCGTCCTGACACTTTCGTAGTGGATTATCTCGTCGATCTGATGGGCTCCGCTGGAGAGGTTGGGGAAGGCAGTTCAATCAATGATTCAAATTGAAGCTCCGAGTAAACTTGGCCGCGGGCTGTCCATAATTGGACTTGGGTCCGAGCTTTCCCAGCTATCGATGTTTGCAATTGAACTTCCACATGGTTCGTTACGAGCTTCTTTTGTCTCCAGGACCGCCTGCTCTTGGATGGACTGGGCAAGCACCAATTATGTGACTTCGACTAGGCTTGATACCTTGAGACCATCTTAGTCGTGTTTTTGGTATCTATCTAGGTGTTTGAGTCCGCTGAGGGGCCTACTCGGAAGCTCAACAGCCTGCATGGGGACGGCAATAAAGCTTCTATGGGCCCCTGAGCGCCAACAACTTCTCCCTATCTAGGCGACAGCTATAAGGGGTAGACGGAGGGCAGAAAACATACTCTGAAGCTTCCAAAACTGTAAAAACCGGGGAGTAAAGGAGGCCGAGGAAGATAGCCTCTACCTAGTGACCAGAACCCTGCTCGAAGGCCATATACGAGTACGAGCAACACTGCCAGAAATAGGCGCTCAAAGCAATATCTGTCCCTTAGCTCATCCATCTGGCAGTACCCCAGAGCTGCCCCAAACTTTTGGTTATATCTACTCCCGCAGTATAAGCGAGATTATGGTGCGAATTTGGGGTGCTGCAAGACGAATTAACTAAAGGATACGCGGCTGGTCTCTGCTTATACACCAGCCACCAGACCTCTTAGATACGTCGGCGGCTCAATGCTTGATATTGTGGGTTTTCACTACTATTCAGGCGACAGCTACAGGGAGGGAAGAAAAATAACCTCCGAAACCCGCAAAGCAGGAGCAGAAAAGACTGAGGAACAAGAGAAGCAGGAGAAGCCTGCTTGCATTATGTCTCCATCCAACGCCATATAAACAGCTATCAGTTCCTAGCGTATCCCCGAGGACCTCGATTCTTTCTCATTCGGATCCCAATGCCGGATTGGCCACCGCAGTGACCATCTACTTCGCCAAAGCCTCTAGTCACTCCGCCCAATCATGCTGGGCCGAGAACCCTTCGACTGTTTAGGGACCCAACTACCAGGTGCCCACCCGTTCATCTAAGCCGTTCACTACTTCCTTCGCCCGCGTCTGCCCCCTCCCTCCCCATTCCACCCACTTCCCCAATCCCCTGTTCCGCGAGAATGGCATCGTACTTCAGCATCAGATTCTGCATCCGCAGCTCCTCCACCTCCGCCTCCAGTGCCCTGATCCGTTTCTTGTAGGCTTGCACGCCCGCATAGCCGTCGCCGTAGACTGCTTTCTCTTGAGCTTCGAAGAGACTGTTCGCCATGCGCGCTATGCGGGCTTTGTGCGCCATGCGCGCTTTGAGTGATGAGTACGACTGGGCTTGATTGGGATGGATTTGGATTTGGATTGACGGTGAGGACATTCTGGTAGGCTTCTTTGGGTGGGGAGATAGGTCTCGGGGCGGGGTTGGAGGGGTTTCGATTGATGAGAGGGAGATGATGGAAATGAGAGTAGGAATGTAGAAAATGCAGTAAGTTTCCGTGATCGGGTTGGAGAGGTTTCAATCGATGGGAAGTCCGTTGGTGGAGATGATAAGGGATGCTGGAAGGATGGATGCTACAGGTGTATGGGAAGACTGCGTAATATATATGCAACTATTGCAATAGTGAGTCATTGAATAAACTAGTATCTATAAGGTTGTCAACAAATACCCACTACAAGGTGTGTGGAGTGCAGTATCGCAATGAGTCACTGAATAAAAAATTATAAGGTTGTCAACAAATCACTGTATGGCGTGCAGTACCTATGGCTCAACAGCTCGCTCAACAATTATGATACCCGTTGACTCCACGTTTTGGAAATCTACATCGTGATTGAACAGCTCGATCTGAACACAATCCAGCGTTGAAAATTCGATTGGTTAAGTTGAGAAAATCATTTAATTTCAGAACCACCATTCATGTACACATCATCATCGACAGTGCCAAAATCGATCTCACAAAGTTGCACGGACGGTTGATTGAGTGGCTGACCCATGAGTCATTCGGAGTCTTGCGAAACGTGTGAAACTTCCCATGATTTTGTTGAGTGTCATGTAGGTCTCAAGTTGCATAGTCAACAAAATTCTCATCCGAGAATTTTGCCACTGGGATAATACTTTTAGGACTTTAGTCCCTGCCGCAACTTCCCTCTTCGAGCGACAGGACAAGCCGCGCTGGCATGGCCAAAAGGGGATACGCTCTGTTGGATGAAATCGCATTCGCTCAGTTCTACAGCCTCTGTTTCTGCTTCCAGATCTCCCACCACCACACCCGCCTTCCCCAACTCCACATTCTTCGCATGCTTTGACCCTCCTCACACTCCGTACCCGATGCTGCGCAAAATAACAAAAAACAAATCCAGATCTTAAACGTGTAAGAACCTTGCGCTTAAGGCTCCAACATGTTCGGCCCTCTCCCTTTTCGAGTTCTGGGATTGGCGCAGCGAGGGAATATCCGGTTCCACTTTGTACAGCACGTGAGAAGCTAGGTTTGGGTTTTGGTCTCTGAGTTGCGATAGATAGCATCAGGGTCTGGTGCTGTGCGTGTGATGGGGAATCGTGCATGGTTGGAGTTTGATTTGAATGGCTGTCAGCTTGTCTATTAATTAAGAAAACGGGCTAGAGAAAGAAGGATTGTCGTGGAAAGAAGATAAGGTCAACGGGTTTTAGTTGTGGTTGCTGAGAGCCATTGGGAGGGGGAGGGGGGGGGTGGTTTAGACGTCTGTGGCTCGATTTATGAGTAGGAGACAATGGGGCTCTTTGAGTTGAGCTGATGGAAGAAAGCAGAATGGAAAACTTCTGTGAAGGATGGCATTTGCAGGATTTACTTTGATGTAGGTTTCGATACGCGTAATCAAGTGAAGTAAAGTGACCCTTACTATTGCCACTCTACTAAACAAATTGAAAGTGATTTTCGAAGTGGCTTTTTGATTGTATGCCTGAAAAAAGTGCTGTGGGTCTTCGCAGAAGTGTAGAGAGAAGAATGCATGCTTTGAGAGGCTTCTCTAAATCGATGTTCTATCTCACGATTTGATAGCAAGTAATGCTGATTTTTTTTGAATATACAGAGAGATTTACAATTACTCGACTTAGAACGAAATCAGAAGTTGATGCTTTTTTCATATCATTTTCATCTCATCTTCATATGTCTTGTGTCGAACACGAGTACGCGTCTTGTCATATTGATTGTATTGATGGCGATGCTTGGAAAAGGAATAGTACCACATCAGACCATGGGATACTAAACAAAACAAAAGCAATTTCTGAAGCAGCTTTTGATTGTATGCGGGAAAAATTGCTCTAGGTCTTCGCAGAAGTTTAGATAGAAGAATGTATACTTTGACAGGCTCCTCTAAACCAATATTCTGTATTCGTCGCGTTTGTGAGTCAGGTGGTGTGTCGGAAAAATACTCGACCAAAGGAATGGCGGCGATGAACCCTTTGCATGTCTCAAAGTGTAGCATTGCTCAGGTACTGATTTTACTGGGACTTCCCAATATCAAGTAGCTTATTCTACCTACTGATTCGTGGTTCGAATCGCTGCCGCGGCAGCCGGTACGTCTTGGTCTAGCGGAAGAATATCTGGAACTGGGCCGACGGGCGTGATACTCTGCAAAATATGTCAGTTTCATCATCCCACTTCCAAAATTTACCTTCTTGTCCCGGCGATTTTTATCCCCCGCTATCTCCCCAACTCCGGCCGCCTCCCCAACTTGACTTCGAGTAATTCAAAGTAATGGCCAGACGAGCGAAAGACAGACTCACGTGCGGATTAATCTGCTTATGACTCTTCGTATAGTGCTTCTTGATATGCTCAAACTGCGTCGTACTCCCAAAAGCTGGGGCATTCCAATACAAGTTCCTCATCCACCGATGAATGGCTGGATAGCCGCTTCTGATATCCCGGATATTACACTTGAAGTGCTGCACATACACTGGATCGAACCTGATTATTGTCGTATACAGGCGGACGTCGGCCTCCGTAATGTGCTCGCCGAAATAAAAGGGCTTGGCGTGCTCTGACAGGTGTTCTTCGACGCGATCGAGGGAGCTGAAGAGGGGCTGGACGGCTTTTTCGTAGGCGTCTTGAGTGGTGGCGAAGCCGGATTTATAGACGCCGTTGTTGATGTCATTGTAGGTCCAGTCATTGGTGCCTTCGATTTCGGACTGGAGGTGTTTGGGGAAGAGGTCGATATTACGGTACTCCGGGGAAATAATGTCATCAAATTCGGTGTAGAACATGCGGATAATTTCGCTTGACTGGATACGGGCATATGATTAGCTTGGACTTTGATCATGCCGGTGAGTTTAGATCATGAAGTACCTCGTTGCTGACTATCTTATTCTGCTTGATGTCGTACAGCGTCGGAACTGTAAAGCGACCTTCGTAGTCTGGGCTCACATTGAAGTAGATATCCCGCAGGTGACTGAAATCCGGGTGAACAGGGTCCGGCGTAACACTGTCTCCAGGAACTTTCTCTTCCGATTTTGCAAAACGCCAGCCTGTATGTCGCATCCAGCAGATGTATCTATTTTTACGCTAGGTGCATTACCTTTTTCTAGCATCTCCCAGTGGACTGAGGTGTAAGGAATGATATCCTCGAGTCCCTTGAGAGTACGCACAATGAGCGTTCGATGAGCTAGTAAAACCGAGTCAGCCAAAGAGACTCAATCCTGTCAGGACTACTAACCCCAAGGGCAAGCGTATGAGACATAGAGATGATATCTCCCCTTTTCTGGTGGGAACTCGGCGCCAGACTTCTTTGAGATGTGGTTTCGGAATTGGGATTGGCCCCGTTTGAATTCGCCAGTCTCATTCGCCCAACTTGTGATGCTTTTACCGGCAGTCTAGACACGGCCATTTAGTTTTGTTCTTAACTTGATATGTGGTGGCACTTGCCGACATTCTTCGAATTATGGCAGTTGTTGAGCACTGAACCTTCGGGACGCTCGTAATCAAGGCAAGACTGGAGAAGCGAATAAGCATAAAAGTTGAGAAAAGAAAACAATGAAAAAGTCGAGGAAGTCTGGGGTTAAGTATTTAGACAAGGGCATAAATCATCAGTGACGTGTGGTGGGGTTTAGCAAGCGGGCCGAAGATACCGAGATGATTTGCCTGAGTCAGCAAGATCAATGCATCATCCATTTCTTGCATGCTTACTAAGTCTACCCTGTCTTATGTAATTGCTTGCCATCTTCTGGTCTATGCATCGCTAATACTCAAGGCCATGAGCGCCTGCAAAAGGTCAAAACCCACTCTGTCTTTGCCATAATACAATCTTAAACGCCTTTGGACATTGTTGATACCGAACGATTACTTTCGAAGCTTGACCATGGCATACGGCACTTCGACATCTTCTTCGGTCTCATCTTCGACTGTCATCTCGAAGATGACATTCTTTTGGTGTTCCGGGATGGGCTTCTTGCCGATCGTTTCCACCAGTTTGCTCAACCTAATCACACATTAGCGAGCACTGCATTGTCGGGGGATACCACTTACTTGAGGGCATATCGATCTTTGAGCTTGGCTGGGCCGTAGAAGCTTGCATACAGAAGGCTGACTCCTGAGCTCAGCATCGTAATTTTCAGTCCTTTCTCATCGAAATGATCTATAAGTTCTCGCAAGGTGATGTCGTCCACTTCAAAGCGGTCCCACAGTTTGTCGATTGTCACCTCACCCTGTTTGCCTAGATACTTGCCCTTCGGACTCTCGATTGGTTCACTGAAGCCGAAGAATGGGAGGGCCAGATTGACGAAGCCGTTCTTGTATTGTTCCAAGTCCTTCTTACCGTCGACGATCTTATACAATTCAAGAATCGCAAGTCCGGTCACAAGCGCCGTGGTGGTAGCAATGGCCGGGATGATCTTGCCAGCGATGAACTTGGTCTTGTGCCGGTCGGCTTGAGCGATCTGATAGTTCTCCGCCCGGAGATTGCTGGCCGCCGCGATGAAATCAATGTGGTGGTTGCTGTCGTCGTCCTTCTCAAACTCCACAGGCTCCATCTTAAAACCTGACAGTGATTTGGGGGGCGGCAGCTTGGAGATGAGCTCATCCAATTTCCCACTATCATCAAAATTCGATCCTGCTGCAGCAGCATTTGGATCCGGCTCACTATCACTAGCCTGTATCTTTACTGACGAACTCGGCTTGAACTCGGGAATTATCATGTTATCCATGACTTCCTTGTAATGTTTTTCCGTGAGACCCTTGTCTGCTTCAATCCCGTAGTTGAATGCATGCAGATGTGAACCTGCAATAATATAGCCAAGATGGGTGGGGTTTTCGCTGTCGAACCTCAATGGGTTAGGAGCTCGTTTGGGCCCTGACCAGAATGGAGCACCGCTTGATGTCGTCGAGTCTTTGGGAAAGTTATATAGCAACTGCTGAATGTCATTATTATACTCCTTTTCGAATCGTTGGCGAGCCCAAGTAATGCAGTCGTCGAAGCTTGCAGGCTTATCCGTGACCAGGTATTCCCGAATACTTTCCAGAGTTGGTATCTCATTCCCAGACTGCTTCAGGGTAGTTCCAATGTAGTCGGGTTGTGTCAAATAGAGATTGACTGTCTCAGGAGGGCCCACATAATATTGCTGGAATTTTTCTTTCGCCCATGCAATGGTGTGCTCTATCTTGTTCGGAAAGCTTCTTAATGTACACATTGGAAAAGACTGCTCCGGAGGATCTTGTGAGCTCGAGTACGATTCTGTTAGAAACGGTAGAACGACTTGGACATTCCCCTTGGTTCCGAGTGTACCACTGTCCAGAAGTGGTTTGCGGAAGAAGACACAGCGTCGGTCGACGTATTGCCTAGCATCAACATTGTCCAGAGCATTGGTAACGCCATCCAACGACTCCCAGAAGTCTTCGTTGAAGATGTGCTCTGTGTCTGGCCCTACTCTGTCTGGTAGGCACGTGATTTTCTTGGAGAGATCTGGATTCATTGCCTGAACAGCCTCAGCCGCACAGACGCTCTTCAACTTCCCAACATCTTTCGGTCGGAAGAGAAATTGTCTATTGAGGTTGCTCTTCTCAATTTGATCCATATCGGTGATGGTGATCTTGCCCTTGGGGCCTGTAGAGAGACCGATCATAGCCCAATTCTTCAACATTTCGCATCCGATAGCACCAGCCCCAACGAGGAATTCGTTGATGTTTGCAATTTTGTCCTGAAATTCCTTGCCGAAAACTGCTATTTGTCCATCATACCGACCGCCGGTAGGCTTGCAGAGCTCTTCTGACCGCTGTACCGAAGCAGGGAGAGACTCCAATGAATCGAAATAAAGCCATTGAACAACGGGGTGGAATTTCCCAGACACAGATTTCAGGACCTCCTGCGCCGCCAAACCACCAAAGAATGCTGCCATTGGAGCCAAGTCACCCCGAGCCTGATAACTTAATTCTCTTAGTAGCTTCTCGTCAAGTTCGACCTTTTCTTCGCCCTCACCAGCCAAGCCCTGAGCGTACTTGAAGACTTCTGAAGCATCTTCATCATTATGGGCTCGGGGTAGTTGACCTTTGTGGTAATTGGCGAATTCATGAAGCGCTTGGAAGCCAATATGTAGCTGAGCCGGTCGATCAAATTTAGCAAAGTCAGACGTTAATAATTCCGGTTTCTTTAGTTGCTCGGCCAGAGGCTGGAAGTTTATTATCTTTGGCATTTTGACCTGTGTGTAAAGCCCGCCGCTCTGGTATTGCCCCAAGCCAGAGACATCACCAATCGAGAATGTATATGGGCCTTTGACTTCAACCTTAAGGGGCTCTGCGTCATTCAAGGCCTCCATACCCTTGACTTCTGAAAATGTGACATAGTCTCCATCTTGCAAACCATGGCGTGTCTCATCCAAAGCTGAAACTAGACCCTCGTTGTCAATGCCTGCCACAATACCAGAAAGAGGGTTCTCTCCTGTCGGATCAGCGCAAGCAAATTTGTCTCCAAAGTCTGTAAAGATCGACCCAAAAAGACCGAAGATGTCTGCAATAACCACGTAGATTCCATTTTTGTGACAGTGCTCTGATATAGCGATCTGGTCCGCGAGAGATGCCCCAGTAAGCACAACCACTTGGTATTGGTTTAGCTGAGCTAGGTCGTGGGTAAGGGTTTTCGATGGGTGCACAGTGACCGGAGTATAAGCGTTTAACTCTGATACTCTAGGAACAGTGACTTCCGCTCGTGGTTTGCCAACATCTTCTGGGTGTAGGAAGAACTGTGAAGAAAGGTCGGATGTGGTGGCGGGTTCGGGATCGAACAAGGTCAGGGATTTGACGCCGGCCAGTGCAATATTCTTAGCTATACAATGTCAGCACTGGAGCCTCTGTGGTCCGAGCCTTTCACATACCTATTTCCACGCCAAGGCCCCGAAGACCAACGATCAGGACATGAGATGCGCCCATCCGCTTCATAGCCTCGTGCCCCAGCACATACAGCTGACGGCTGTACAGTGACTCGTCGATGTCACCATTTTTCAGTTGGCCGATGTCCATCCCCGGTCCATCTATCTCCATCTTGTTTCCCTGCAATTCAAAGTGATCGTCAGTGGAATGGTAGCTTGATGCAGGTGAATTCAAGGATAGAGCCTCCATGGCGAACGGTAAATTTGCAGGCAGCTGTGCAGTTTATGTAGGGAGGTATTTGTGGAGAAAGCTAACGAGGCGAACGACAGCCTTTCACGAACAGCTGTGACTCCAAGTGTAATCAGTCATCATGGTCTTCACTTACTGTCATAATCTTCTTCTCTGGTCGAATGTGTTCGTCAGAGGCTTTTCTCTTACCCAGTTTGGGCACCTCTGGTATGTCGACGTGGGAGGGAATGGTGAGTGAATGGGGGTTGCTTGCACGAAGCAAGCAAACGTTGGTGAAGTAAGGCAGTGCGCTCCTTAGTGGGATGAGATCATGTAAGACCTGAATTCGAAATTCGCGGATAATTAGGAGCTCGTGGTTGCCGGTTTTCGAGTTCGTTCACAACACAGCTTTTGAGGAAAACAAAGTTGGAAAAAGCAGGTACGATGCGAAGAGATGTAACGGATCAGATAACACGCTGAATGAATATAAAAACAGAGAGCTTTGGACCATGTAGCAGCGTTTCAAGGCAGGCGTTACTGTCAGAGCCCGGAAATGCCCAGACAATCGGCGGATAGGGCCGCCTGGTCCGCTGCAGGGGCTCCACAGGCTTCACATGTGATCCAGGGTTTGAATTGGAAGCTTCTCTCGATCAAGCTACGCCAGTCGGAGGACCGTGGATTGCAGAGTCTGATCATTCGCAGCCAGCAGCCTCCGACCCCGTCATAGTAGCTCTGACACGCATAGACAGCTCGCCCAACTCTTGTCTTTGCAGTCATGATCCCAAGAGACAATCGACTCGCCAAATGCTGAAGCAAGAGCCATCGCGCGCGCCAACTTGTTACGTTGAAGCCACACTTAAGACGCCCGGATCTAGTTTCGCATACCCCTTCGAATACACTCGGAAGTCATGATATTTTTAGGTACTTTTCTGCTTACTGCAAGTTGTCTTATCGCCAGCGTCAATGGGAAAGGTAGCCAGGAGCCATTGATAGGGAACGAGGAGCAAGGAAGATACAAGAAAGCATGCCCGGATTACAGACATTATGCAGTGATTGCTCAGTACGTTTTTCGACGTCATCCCCGCTTTACTATGCTGATGCTTTCGCAGTCGACCATACAGTGATGGTCCTTTAGCGTTGCCATTCCAAAGACCCGATATCCACTGCCGGACCTTCCATTCTCCAACCGTCGAGAAAGTCATCGCCCATGTCACATCCCGTATGGAAGACAAAGACCTTGCAAGGATCTTCGAAAATGCATTCCCGAACACGTTGGACACAACGATACGATGGCATGTAGACGGGTCGGGGAAAAAAGAGAGAAAGTATACCTCGAGTTGGGGTCAATGGGATGGGGCCCAGAGCTTTGTCGTGACTGGAGACATCAACGCTGAATGGCTGAGGGATTCTACAAATCAATTGCTGCAGTATCAAGGTCTTGCAAAGAAAGAGAAGAAGCTCGAGAACCTCATTCTGGGAGCGATCAATACTCAGGCCGAGTACGTAATAGAGTCGCCATACTGCAATGCATTTCAACCGCCTCCGCCAAGTCATGGGCCACCGGTAGGGAACGGTCAAGATGATGCGGTACATCCAGCTTACGAACCTTCGAGGGTGTTTGAATGTAAATGGGAGGTCGATTCGCTGGCTCATTTCCTCGCGCTAGGCAATCAATTCCACAAGAGTACGGGATCAAAGGCATACCTACGGGATCGATATTACACCGCTCTTGAGACTGTCCTAGAGGTGCTTGATGAGCAGTCTAAGCCCACATTCGATCCCGAGACGAGTAAGTTTCAAAGACCCGAGTATACCTTTCGACGGACTACAAACTCAGCAACAGAGACACTCAACCTAGGCGGCGTGGGAAATCCTCTCGCCAACGGTACTGGCCTTATTCGAAGCTCCTTTCGTCCCAGTGATGATGCAACGATCCTACAATTCCTTATTCCGGCTAACGCCCAGATATCCGTCGAGCTCAAGCGAACTTCTGACATTGTGAAAGCGGCCGGTAAGAAAGCCTTAGCGGCCAGGCTTCTGGAACGGGCACAAAGCATCAACAAAGGTGTCTGGGAGCACGGTGTCGTAAACCACAAGAAATATGGGGAAGTCTTTGCCTTTGAAGTAGATGGCTACGGATCAGCCATCATCATGGATGACGCCAACATACCTTCCTTACTGGCACTGCCTCTCCTCGGCTTCTGCGATGTTGATGACAAAGTCTATCAAAATACCAGGAAGATGATATTGGATAAAGCTGGAAATCCGTACTACTTGACTGGACGGGCTTTCGCTGGCGTAGGCGGTCCACATATCGGACTACAATATGCCTGGCCGATGAGCAGGCTGGTCGAGGCCATGACGAGTAATGATGACGACGAAATCATGGATGCTCTGCACGCCGTTAAAGGTGCAAGCCAGCTCGGCCTTGTTCATGAGAGTGTCAATGTCGATAGAATCACTGATTATACGAGTGAGTCCGTTTTCCCATGGGCAATTTCATAGTACTGACTGGATTCCAGGGAGTTGGTTTGCCTGGGCAAATTCTGTCTTTGCGCAAACGATCCTCAACGTGGCTGCAAGAAAGCCAGATTTATTGTTCGGCAAGAACGCCGAGCCCTTCGTACTCGAAGAAATCTGAGGACTGAAGCGTGGTTGCAACAAGGCGTTTGGTGTATATGGTTGCTTTGAGATACCACTGTTGCGTATAGAGGGCATGGACATACTACAAAGCAATTCTCATTCACATCTTCAATCCCTCTCCCGCTCTCCCCACTACGGACTCAACCGCTCAACCTTCCACTCCCCCTCCCGCCCCTCCCCCCCAACAAGCAGGTACCTAAACCGATCATGCAGCCGACTCTCCCTCCCCTGCCAAAACTCCACCATCCCGGGCTTCACCCTCAACCCGCCCCAAAACTCCGGCACCGGAATCTCCTCATCGCTCTTCCCCTCCCACCTTACCTCCTGCTCCCGTACCTGCCCCTCCAAAACCTCCCTCCCCCCCAGCACAGCAGACTGCCGACTCGCCCACGCCCCAATCTTACTGCCCCGCGCCCTCACACTAAAATACACCTGACTCTCCGCCCTACTCAACCGCTCGACCGGCCCCTCCACCCTTACCTGCCTTTCCTGCTCGCGCCACCAGAACGCGAGGCTCGCTTGAGGGTTACTTGCCACATCTGCCGCCTTGCGACTGGTGCCCCAGTTGCTGTACACGACGAAGCCTGTGCTGTCGAGTTCCTTGAGGTAGACGTAGCGCGAGCTGACGCTGCCGGAGGGGAGAGCGGCGGTGGAGAGGCAGACGGTTTCGGGTTGGTAAACGCCCGAGTGCTGGGCGGTGCGGAACCAGGTGTGGAATTGGGTGAAGGGGGAGGGGGAGAGTTGGTGCAGGTCTAGGGTGCCTTTTCGGTACTGCTCGGCTTGGGCGGAGGTGTTTTGGCCTGCTGGGGCGACTGCGGGAAGGGGGGTTTTAGCTGTGTTTTGGATGGGGTGGGGTGGGGAGGGGAGGTGTATGGGAGATGGGGGAGGGGAGGGAACGCACGGGAGGCATACAGATTAGCTTGTCTTTCGCTGCCTGCTGAGCGGGGTGCGGCGACGAGGTGGACATGATGCGGATATGGCGCTGGCGGAGGCGTAGGCGGAGGATGGTGCGCATTAATCGACTGTGGACGGTGGAATTGTAATGCGAAGGAAAGCTCAAGTAGTGACACCCAGATGCCTTCATTCACCACACTAAACCCTCCCAGCTTTCCGCAACTCTCCCCTCGAACCTCCCGTAAAGTTGCGTAAAGTTGCTTTCCCTAAACCGGGTTTCTGGAGCTCGGCCGTCGGAGCTCTCGTTGCACGGAATAAGCAGGGAGCTCTGGAGGCCTTTCCCGAAGGAGTTGTCGGTCCGCTTTCGAGGCTTTTGAGGGAGGAAACCTCGATGTGGTGTAGCGCGTCCGGAGTTCTCCCGGCGGTTAGGGCGGATTTTTTGCTGGGTCGAGATGATCGCACATTTATATCGGATCGAATTCCTCACAACGCCTGGAATTATATTATTGCATAGCCACAACCTCTGGCTCGCGTCCGCAAACCTCATCACCACCCCCATCCCCCTACTTCCACCCGCTACAGCTCCCGCCACACCATTCAACCCACCCACAACAATGCCCAAAGCTCATAACCCTCCCTACGCCATTCACTCACGAACAATGCCCCCGCACCCCTCCCTCCACCCCCGCTCCCGCCTCACAACCTCCCTCTTCACCAGCACGCTCTTGCTCTCCTTCCTCGTCGTCGGCATGCCGCACATACTGCCCTGTCCCCGGCCGCGGGTGGAGTATTCTGATGAGGACCCGCGCTGCCGGCGGAAGAAGTCTGGTTCGCAATCATATCGTGTCGTGGACGAGCAGGGGTTGGAGGAGAGCTTAAGGAGGGGGCAGGGGCCAGATGACGAATCAAGGAACACGCAGGGGCAGCGGCTAGATGAGAGATTAAAACCCCAGCTGGAGGATACCATCTGCGGCGCAAAAGGCAGGATGGATGTTGCGAGGATGGAATTAGATAGGGGGAGGGAGAGAGAAGAGATGGAAGCCAGAAGAGAGGTGAGCGAGAGGAGGAGAAGGGGGCATGAGTGTCCGGTGCCGAAGCCGGGGGCTGGGTTGGGGCGCTGTTGGGGTTTCGAGAGGGCAGGGGGAAGGAGATGGGGAGAGTGAGAGGCGTGAGGAGTGAGAAGGGGGTGAGGAGGGTGGGAGATAAGAGCGGGTGAACCGGGGAAGGGAGAATTTGGGTGGGTGAAGGGGGGAGGGAGTGAAGATGTGTGTATCTGTGAGGGATGGAGAGAGGGTGTATATACGGGTCTCAGGCATTGGGGAAGGGGGTTGTGTTCGAAGGCGTTTATGGGAATGGTAGCTTTTGGAGCTACTTATGGTTATGGCCAAGCTACAATCATGCATCGACACGGTTCGCCTTCTTGGTGCTATCTACCTCGAAGCAGAATCAAGCGCAAATCGTGGTGTTGGGGAGATTTCATTCATCGGCCCTAACTTGTCCCTCCTCTAACTAGGGTGGCGCAGTGTATACAGGTAAGGTACAGCTGCAGATCCGCGTATTGGAACACAGTTCTCATGTCTTTGATGCTTTATTTTCCAAGGAATATCCGAAATAACATCTATGGTGCCATCCCAACCATTACCACCGTGGAGAATGACGTGGATTAACATAACGATAGCGAAGTCGCCATTCATCTTTTCGTCCTCATCTCCGTAGTTGATATCTACTACCAATCTACCTTCCTTCCCCTCCCCGTCTAAACAACAATACCCAAGGCACTAAACATCTCATATCCTACCCCTATCCCATTCCCCTTTCGATCGACGCCCACATAGAAAGGAGCCCTATCACCCCACTCGTCCCAGAATAGCGAAGGATCAGAAATGCACGCTGACGATGGAAATGGAAAAGGTTAATATGCACTTACCCTCCCCAGCTAGGTGGAATATATGATGGATTTGATTCGGAACAAGCGGTTCTAGTTGGCGGTCTTCGATGGGGTGTCTACTTTCGATCTCTTGAGGGGGGGATATACTAGCCGGGGGTCTCCGGTGTTTTTTTGGAGATTGTGGGGTGGCGTTGAGATGTTGTGGCCATTGTTGTGCTTGCTGGTGCTAGTTGATGTTTAATTGAGGAGTTTGGTGGAGGGAAGCTTCCAAGCTGTAGCGTCGTTGATTTTAACCACACTCAACAACTTCAGGCGATCGAGATTTGTATAAGCTCGTCGGATCTCGTGTCTTGACTGAGCGTCGTGACTGTTGTAGTGTTTCGGCGATTGACTGTAAATACAATTTCATGGCTTTGGCGGAATCCCTGCTTCCAACGGCTTTAGCTCACAAATTCGATATTGAGGTTCCCAAAATTTTGCGTCGAGTGTCCAGGGAGTCTTGGCCAATGTTGGGATTCGCGAGAAGTCGTTGATTAATTCTCACCATCACAAGAGAGTGAAACTTAAATCGAAACTCTCCATATAAGTGCCCATGATCAAATCTCGTGTGCAAAGCTGCGAGTCCGTATAAGTTGAGTGAATGAACGCAAAATCAGCTTGGCCTTCAAGCACCATGAAGCAGAAACCTCACTTTAGGTTTTAGCAATAACTCCGTTGAAAGCAGTATCTGGCCCAGATCTGGGCCCAGTGTCTATTTCCGATCCTATCGATCAGAGAAACTTCAGTTGAGGTTTCAGCGACTTTCATTGAATCTCTGGTCTCGATCGAAGTCGGGGAAGCGTCATCTGAATCGTCCACGCCATGGTGACTTTGGGAATCTGAGGACTTTCTTCAGATTCCCATGAATGTCGTGTGTCTCGATCGGAGTCAGGGAATCAATTTCCAATCAACACCACGGTCTCCATTCATAGAAATATCGCGGGATTTCGACGATCGAGCCAGAGAAACCTGGATCCGGGTTTACGGCGGAAAGGATCACATTTTCGTACCTCGCCCCGCGGTTGGGAAATCGTGAAAGGTACCGCGGATCAAGGCGTGTAAGCGGAGTCGAAAATGCTCTGTTTTCGACAATCTAGAGTTGAGAATCCCAAAAAGAGTTTTTTGTGTCGAACGCCGAGTCCCGACAGCGGCTGGGAGCACGTGAGGGGTGCTGAGTACCATGGAGCACGAAAGCGTTTATACTGCGTGGGAATTCCTCGGCTTTCGATGGTCGCCTTGAGAAAACCTAAATCGAGGTTCCCATATTGTGGCAGAATGTAGTACGTCAGCCGGAGCACGGAAAGCGGTGCATTGACTGAGCTTGCCACCCCCAGCGCTATCTTACGCCCACATCACCCACCCTCCACAGGACCCCTGGACCACACTCACAGGCATCGGCCACACACGCCAGTACCCCAGCTCCCGGAAGGGCGGCACGATCAGCGGCAAACTTACGCACAGCCACGCAATCACCCAAACCAGCACGCCCATCCTCATCGCCCTCCTCTCGGTCCCTATCCCCGGGAACAAGTACCCCCACGCCTGCGCCCCCAAAACCTCAAGCCCAAACCCCAGCACCTGCACCCAAAAGAAAGCCCCAATCCACAACCTCATCTCCATCGCGCCCATACCCGTGTTGAGTGGTTTCGGCGGGATCAGACCCATATGCACGATCCCGCTGAACCCGAACGCCGACACCGTAACCAGCGCCCAGCGAGCCCAGCCCTGCCATCCCCGCTTTCCTTCCCTTCCTCCGTTCTCCAAGCCAAGGGCATCAGCGAGCGCCCGTCCGGGCGTACTGACGACCTGCCGACTCATCTGGTGCCACCACTCGCCCCACAACCCCGCAGCCCGTGGAGCGAGACGGCGGAAAAGGGCCCGAAGAAGGAGGGCCAGGTGTGTGGCGACCATTCGTCTGGAAGGAGAGTGGGGAAGAGATAGTTGAGGCCGATGACGGGGAGGACGGGGAGGTGGAAGAGGCAGGGATTAGGGCGTAGATCTGGGAGGCGAGGATGGTGGTGCGGAAGAGGCGGGGTAAGATGGTTTGCAGTAGGACTGGGAAAGGGGATGAGGGGGAAAGGAAGGGGAGGGGAGAAGAGATGGGGAGAGGGGAGTGGAAGTAGGGGTCTAGGTGCGCGTACGATGAAGTTAGGTCGAGGATTAGATAGCCGGTGATGATCTGGCGCAAGGCGTAGAGGGCGAAAGTGCGGCGTGAAGCGTTGTTAGGCGGTGGAAGGTGGGCGTCGTGAGCTCGGTCGTTGACTTTCCAATTCGTGAGGCGAATTGAGAGGACAAGGGTGCCTACCCAGGAGATGCGAGGGCGGAGAGTTCGGGGGTAGGGTTCTTCCAATGTTTCCGATTGGATCTCATCTTCTGGATTTTTCCTATCTGAGATGAATTTTGGGCTGAGCTGCCTCTTGATAGTATGAATGCGTCTGAAATCCCTCCTTGGATCTTTAAGCGCCAAGAGCGTCAAACTCCACAACGTTAGATTTACAGAAATGACGTCTATGCTCTCCCATTTGCCTCCATGACCGGAGCTGGAGAGCATAGATGATTGGAAGGAAGAGGGAGTAAAGGACTCGGTGAGAAAGTATTGACGGCGGAATTAGGAGAGATGTAGGAAGTAAGAAGAGAGCGAGAAGGTAGCTGACATTGTTGGGTCCTGGTACGATGCTCGTGGTAAGATGATTGTAAAAGTGAACTATCTGGTCTGTATCAGGTAGAGGCATTGAATGTAGAGTTTGATGGTGCTGGATGTGTTAGATTCGATATTTGCCACGATGTCTCGTAAGTATCATCACTGCGGATGATGACGAATCAAAAGCTTCTTTCGAATTTCTAGCTCCAAGCTAGGCCAGATTAGGGAAATTTTTCTTTTGTATTAGAAAATGGGATTCCTAGCAATACGCAGAAACTGCAGAATAGATCACTAATAAAAAATGTAACGTGAATTTGATCGAATGATTCTGAAAATGCTTGTTACATTTATTTACAAATGTGTTACGAACGATTTTTTAATAAATTTATTGTCAAGCAATTAAAATGCGTCACGTGACGTTTCGTTTATTGATCAATTATCAGTTTTTTCGTTTTTTTTTTCTAACAGTTTTTTCGCATAACAAAATGCTGTTTTCAACATCATTTTCAAATCGTTTCTAAAAACATGCAAATAACAAGTTCATATTTTTAATAATTTTGATATCAAATTTTGAATCAAATGAATTGAATTTGAATTGAACAAACAGAAAATCTATTAACGAATGAATGAAAAAATTCTGAAAACAAAAAAATAAAATCAATATTGTCAAACGATTTTCACATGCAAATGTCTGATTTGGCAAATTCGAAATGTCGAAATCGTATTGTGTTTCGAAATTTTCGATTTTGAACGTTTCGAGATTTTGCAAAATGTCGATTTACGTAATTTTGATTTGTATAAAATTTTGACTGATTTCGTTAATGATAATTAATCGAATTCGAATTGTATGATATTCATTGTTCGAAACGATTTATTGATTTGTTGTTTCTTATTTATTTTTCGCATAATTTTTTTTCTGATTCGTCGTAAATTTCGAAACATGTAAGAAATTCAGAATTCAAAATCTGCAGAAAGTGCGAATCGCATTTCGATTGTCAAGAATTTAAACTTTGCAAATTCGAAATATCAAATCGATTATATTATGATGAAACAAACAATTTCGTCATATTAATAAAATCAACGCAATAACGATTAACGCATCGATATTGACGCATATGCGACAATTGAAGTGTACGTTGATTTAACAGAACGTTTATATAATCAATTTTCTGTAAAATAATTAGTTTTGCAATTATTAGTTTACGAACAATATTATTTCTCGTTACATTATACATTTTTGATGTTCATACGTTTTACATTTTAATAATTACAATAATTCACGATTAACATCATTCGTGTATAAGTTAAATATCATTCACGATTTCACGTATTTTTTTTCTTGTTCGATAACGAAAACGTTTTGTCAAAATTTGATCGAACAACAAATCAAATCGAATGAAAAGTTTATAATCGACAACAAATGAATTTAATCATTAAACGTATTCAAGTCACGTCATTTTTTTTTTGTTTCAACAATTTTTCAAAATGACAAATTTTATTACATCAAAATCATCGAACAAACGTTTGCGTTCTATATCGAGAAATTTTATGTCGAATGAATGTTTTACATCAAAATTTGAAAAGTCAATTCAAAATTAATCAATGCGATCGTTTTGCAATGAATTCGAACGACGTCAAATTCGTGTATGTCGAAATCTTTTTGAAAAAGAAAAACACATTCACATATGTTACGAAACAGAAATCATTGCGAATTCGAACAAAAAACGTATCTAAATCGATTAAAAAAAGTTTTTGAAATTGAACGTTCAGAAAACATTCATTAAAAAAAAAAACATTTTCATAAATATTTGAATTATAAACAACATGCTAAACAATCAATCGATGAATTATGATGTTTATCGAATTTTATTTAATGACACAATTCATTTCGAATTTGAAATTCAATAACAAAAAAAAATTGCAAAATTTCGTTCGAGAATTGTTATCAAAACACAAACGCTTTTTTGCAAAAACGTAATATGCATTTTAAAAATCGAAATCTTGAATCGTTTCAAGAAAATCGAAAACGTTGATTATCAAGATAATTTACGAACAACAAACAAAAAATCATCGAAAATCATATTCACGATGACTCAAATAAACGCAAACGAAATGATGAAAATTCTATCAAAAAATGAAAAACAATTCAACAAAAAAAACAAAACAAACAACAATAACAACAATGAAATGATAAAAATTCAAATTCAATAATTTTAATCAAGAATCAATCAAAACAAACTATGACGTTGAACGAAAAACGAATATAAAAATATCGTCGACAAAAACAAATGCAAAAATTGCGATAAATCAAATTGCAATTTTAACAACGATTAAAAAACAAAAAGTCGAAAATACATTCAAAAGAAATAGTTTTCGATTTACAGACAAAAAATTAAACGATTTGATTATTTTCGAGCAAATTGACATAATGAAAAATTTTTTAACAAGCAATAATATTTTAATTTTGACGAATTTTCGTCGACAAATTTCAACAAAATTTTTGTCAAACGTCGTCGAAAAAGTTTCGCACGATTAAACAATGACAAAATCAAAATTAAAATTAATGATTATGAAATTTTTGCAATCATAAATTCAAAAACAGAAATTAATTTAATAAATAATATTTTTGTTAAAAAGTTCAAATTAATTTTGTTCGACGTTTCTTTTTGCGAAATCATGATTTTTCGATAACAATCAATTCAAATTTTATGACGTCTATTTCGTACGACTAAAAGTTTCGAACGAAAACGACGTCAGTCGTTTTTTCAACGAGAATTTTCTAAAAGTCGATTTGAATTGAAATATATCGTTAAATTTGTTTTGATTCAAATTATCGAAAACAGAAATAAATTGAATCGCAAATAAAATTCGATTTTGACAATTATCAATTCAAATTTTGTTTTTCATCATGAATCGTATCGAGAAAATCGAATCGAAAAATTAATCAACGATGTGATTGACAAAAAAAATGAAATTTTTCGTTATGTTCGTACGAGCATTTCATGACAAAAAATCGATTTGAATGAAATACATATCGAACGACGAATTCAAATAAATTGATTTTAATAAAAATGAAAAAGAAATCAAATATCAAAATCATCATATTCGAAATTCTGAAGAAATTCGCAAAAATCATTGACGAAAAAAAAGATTTACAAATTATTTGCTCATAAATTTAACGATCATTCAATAAATTTGAAATCGAACAAGAAATTTTTTTTACGATTTTATTTATTTTCTATTTGAAAATGAATTAACGATATTGAAAATCTATTTGAACAAACATTTGAAAAACAATTTCATCAAATCGTTTATTTTCGCAATCGAAATTTCGATTCTATTCGTAAAAAAAAAAACGAAAACTTACGATTGTGTGTGAATTACAAAAATTTGAATTTGTTAATTATTAAAAACAAATATTCTTTATCGTTGATCGATGAAAATTTTGATCGTTTGAACAAAATTCGCATTTATATCAATTTCGATATGATCGCAACATACAACAAATTTCGCATTCGAAAAAATGATGAATGAAAAACAACGTTTCGAATTCGTTATAAACATTTTGAATATATCGTTTTATTTTTTGATTTCATTAATACATTTGCAACGTTTCAGAATTTCGTCAATAAAATTTTGACGAAACGATTCGAAACGTCATAATTTATTTAACGATATCGTCATATATTTTATGAATTGAAAAACAACACATCTGAAAACGTCGAATGAATTTTAAATCGTTTGAAAACGAAAAACTTTTCATCAACAACGAAAATGCAAATAATTTCAAAAACAACATGATTTTTAAATTTCGTCTTTTCAAAAAAGTACAAATGCAAAAAAAAATAAAAACGATACAGAAAATTTGACGACGAAACGTGTCGAAAATTCAAAATTTTTTGAATTTGTGTAATTTTTTACAAACGTTTCATTCGAATTTCAATAAATTGACATTATTTTTAATTTCGATGTTAAAAAAATCAACAAAATTTCACAAAAAAAATCAAACGCAAACGATTTGCAAACAAAAATCGAAATAAAATCGAAACAAAAACGTGTGTCGAAACAATTTTTTGATTTTCGAAATTTACGAATTCTTTTTAAACGTTTGCACGAAAAATTTTTGAATGATTTTCATTTTGCGACATTTCGATTCGATTAGATTTATTCGTGTGAAAATCGACGTTTTCGATAAAATTATCGATAATATTTTCAATCAATCAAACGACGAAAATCATTGACATTTTGATAATTTATTTTTCAAAAATGATTTCGATCGAAATTTCAATTACGAAATTCGATAAAAAATTTTCTGACAATTTGTTTTCGTTTTCAAACAATGACGTTATTATTTTGAAAAATCGAAAAAACAAATTTTAATTTTGACGAATCATCGAAATTTCAATCGTTTAATCGCAGAAATTACAAAGTTTACATTTCGACAAATACGATAAATTCAAAAATTGTTTCGTTATAATTTCGTCATCGATTATCGATTTGACACAAAAATTTTGCGAACGATTTGTTTCGACGATTTGATCATATGAAAATCAATGAAAATAAAATCGAAAATAATCGTCAAATAATCGATAATAATTACGAAAATTTTTCAAGTAAAACGAATTCAAACGAATTTTGCGTGCGAACGAAATTCAAACAACAATACAAAAATCAATTCAAAAAAAATTGCGAATTAAATTTTATGAAAACGAACAATGTTGTCGAAATCGACGATTTCGTTATTATCGAAAATACATCAAACGTGATCGTTGATAAATGAAAAATTTTCATGTTAAATAATGCAATAATTTTCGAATCGATTTTCGTCGATTCTTGTCAAAACATATTCAAAAACTTGTGATACAACGTATAAATGCGACAATGAAACGATTAATATCATTTTGTCGATCGAATTCGATTATTGTTGAAAAAATTGCGCGATTCAAATGAAACAAAATTAATTATTTTTGATACATCATTTCGACATTGACAACGAAAATAAAATATTATAACACGAAAATTGTTTGTACGTTTCGTCAAATTTGAAAAAAACGTCATTAATGCAAATCATGACAATTTTTGATCGAACATTTCGATGTGAAACGCACTTTGAATTAATGCGTCGAAAATATTATCGATCGAATCAAAAACGAAATAATCGAAAAAATATCGAACATGATTTTAATATACGTGCACAAATCAAAAAATATTGCGAAACATGCGTCATTATTTGTAAAGAAAAAAAAATTTTCGTCATAAATCATATGAAAAATTGTTTTTTATATTCGAATTCAAATGAATTGACATTACAATGAATTTCGTGACAAATTTATTCGAAAATAAAACATGAAACGAAATTATATACGATTCAATATTCGTTGTAATGAATAAATCGACGAAAATAACACATTACATTTTCGTCACGAAAACGATAAATGCAAAAAGATTTCGTCGAGATTTTGATACGTGAAATTATAAATTTCATGATTTTTTTTCGTCGTCAATAACAACAAATCGAAATTTATTTTCACGTTCAAATATCATGATTTATGTGTTACGCATTCAAAATCAAATTCAAATTGTTTATAATATATCATTCGCAAATCGACGATCAAACAAAAACGACAAAATAACATACAATAAAACAATATTTTCGAACGTTCGTCAATTTCGAACAAAATAATGAATGAAATTATTTATTCATAACGAAATTCGTTTACAACAACAATAAACATGTTTTATTCAAATGTCATCATTCGAAATCATGCAAAAATACACTTCGAAAATGTCGTTTGAAAATTTTGCGAATTTCAAAATTAAATCAAAATATGTCAACGAACATGTCAAATACTTGACAAAATTGTTAAATGTATTCAAAATCAATTTAGTTCACACGCAAAAACAACAAATCAAATATAAAAATGTAAAATTAAAACGTCGATAAAATTCAAAATCGAAAAATTACGTCAATTTTAACGACAAGAATATTCGCACAAACGTGTTAAAAAATTCGAATGAAAATTCTTCGAATCATTTAAAATATTGAAATTATAAAAATCAAATTTATCGTATAAATATATCAAAACGTTGACGAATTCACAACGTTTTTCATGTATCGTTTTTTGAAGAAATTAAAATTAAAAAAAAAAAAAATTTCGTTAGAATTCACATATCAGTTCAAAAATATTGACATTGAAAAAAACGAAATCACAAAAAAATATACGACGTTAAGACAATTGAAAATAATAAAATTTTCAAAAAAATCAAATTTCGAAAAATCATACAGCGAATTAGATTTTTACTATTTATTCGTTGAAAAAACTATGAAAACGCATTTGAAAATCAATATCGATAATCAAACATTTGAGAAATTTGTTACGAAAATTTCACACAAAAAATTCAAAAAAAACGATGTTAACAAATTGTCAATCAAACGTCGTATTCGACGTCAAATAAATGCAATTTTCTTGATGAAATCATTGATTAAAAAACAAATTCGTCAATGATTTTGTGCTGTTTATTGTCAAAAATTTACGTCGCATAAAAAACTGAATTGTGTCAAAAACATTTTCAAAAACTGTTGTTCAATTTAACTGAACGTCGAATATCGTGATAAAATAAAAGTAAAAAATCGAAAAATTTTTCGAAGTTTGATATATTCAATGCGATCGCGTTTATTCGACGTTTTTTGCGTTTAATTATTTTTTTTTGAACAATTCGTCGATTTCAATATTCGAAACAAGAAAATAAAAAAATAATGATTGATTCAAATTCAAATTTCATTGTCATTCAGTTAATTGTTAATCATCAAATCGAAAATTGTAAATTGTACGAAATCAAATTTTCGATATTGAAAACAGCGAACAATCAAATCATCAAATCATGTTTTTTTTGAATCATTCAAAAAGATGTATTTTCAGATTTTTAACGCAAATTGACTAAAAATCGAATAAAATGATAAAATATTCGATGCGAAAATCACGATCACAAATGATTTTTCAAATTATAAAATTTTCGAATGCGAAAATCGCGATTACAGCGACTTTTTCAAGTTTCCTTACGAATACAACGTATGAGCACAAATTTACAATTTCAACAATAATTCAAATCAGATAATATTGTTATTTCAAAAAACTTCGATATTTAAAACGCGTAAAAAATTCAAAATTCAAAATTTGCAAAGAATGTGAATCGCATTTCGATTGTCAAAAATTCAAATTTTGCAAATTCGAAACATCAAATCGATTATATTATGAAACAATTTCGTTATATTAATAAAATCAACGCAACAACGATTAACGCATCGATATTGGCATATGCGACAATTGATGTGTACGTTGCATTGACAAAACGTGTATATAATCAATTTTCTGTAAAATAATTAATTTTGCAATTATTAGTTTACGAGCAATATTATTTCTCGTTACATTATACATTTCTGATGTTCATACGTCTTACAAAACATCGAAAATTTTGTTCGTTAAATGATCGTAAATATTTTTCGCGTACAAAGAAAAATCGTAAATGATCGTCATGAAATTGATTTGATGTTTTATTGTCGTTCATTTTCAAAAGTTTGTAATTGAAATTGTGTTTGTTCGTTTTATTTGCAATGACAAATGATTTTCGTCAACGAGAAAATCTTTTAACGAATATTGAATTGATATTCAGTAAAAAAACGTATTGATCAGAAATAAACATTTTGACGTTGACTTTTTTATCGTAACGAATTTTCATACGTTGTTTTGATTTTCGTGTGCGTTAAATTACGTTTTGACGTATTTGTTTTCGTTTAATCATGTGATTTTATACGTACGATAACATTTTTTCGACAATAAAAAAAATTATTTTATTAAATAACATTGTCGTTTTGATTGATCGTACAATTGTTGAATCACGAAATTCGATATCATGTAATATTTGATTCGAAATGTAATTTATATCATGAATCGTGTTTGAATAGACGTATTATTGATTAGTTAAACGAAAACAATAAGTTTGCAAAAACAAATAAATACAAAATGTTGAAATTGCAAGCAATGTGCGACGTCAAATTTCAAATCGCGTTAATTTCAACGTAAAATTAAAACATAATTCGTTGCTCGCATATCATATCA